>OX465247.1:13895316-14084122 GCA_949987775.1 Aproaerema taeniolella | reverse complement strand
TCCCATCAACGCGAGATGCACTGATTCAACATATCAAGAGGGCAATTCTTCAAACAAAAACTTGGACTAGTTGCCTCTTGGACAACCCACAGCATTTAGATCCGTGCAACTGGGGTTTGCAAAAAAAAAGACAACGGTCCTGCCTACACACCAGTCTGGAAAACAATTCCGGATGCTAGCTTGAGCTGCAAAGAACTTGTGTCATGCAAGTGCAAGGAGAGGTGTTCCAGGTGCCGATGCGTGAAAAACGATTTAAATTGCACTCTCCTTTGTGCGTGTGAAGGTGCATGCTCGAGAGCGTAGATCGTCCTTTTATTTTTAGATTATATATGAAGGCTGATTTTTATAAGTCAGATAGATTAAAATTAAAAATGTAACTTTTAATCCTCTTTGCACCTAGCGTTAATTGAAAGCTGCACACTAGTTTGAAAGTATGTAATTTAAAATTACCCTTTACGAGGCTATATAAAATTTAGTTCATCAGAAAGAGCTTAAACACTAGTTTACTCATGGGCATAAATGTGGGTTAAGGCTACCGAACGTTTTGCCCGCCCGTTCCAGTGTGTTATGATATTGATGCATAAGCATTGATGCAAGTAGTTTCTCTTCCATGTGAAGTCTTCATCCTGATTATTAGTAGAAACGGCCATCGTTAGTATGCATCAATATTCATGACACACTGGAACGGGCGGACAAAACGCTCGTGAGCCTTACCCATCTCGCGTTGTTAGCGTCCGCCGAACTATCTTTAAACTGGCAGAAGTATGTCTATTTTTTACCGATTTAGATGATTTAAATTTTAAACTATAGAAAAATAACATAAAACATTATACGAAGAAATCATTTTTTGTCTCTAATGTAATGGTTCTCTGGCTTTAGAAATAAATAAACATATTTTTTTCTCTAATTCGATTTATTTGTTACACATTTTTCTTATTTCTATATTTACGCAGAGTACATTACATTAGAAAATTAGAGCATATTAAATATGCTTTCATTTCATGTCCGAATGTATACATACATACATTGTGTGTTGCGCAGTTCAGTGTATTTAGACTCTTCAAAACGCGCCGGCGACGTCGGTTGAATATATGGCATCCGCCGCGCTTTATGTTAAACCAGCATAACTATGTCTATTTTCACCCGATTGTGATGATTTAAATTTTATACTATAGACGAATAACGTAGAATTATTTGTACTCTTCATTATTTCTCTGTAATACAAATGGTTATCTAGTAATAAAAATAAATATATATTTTTTTTGTAATTTGTATTATTTGTCCTATATTTTTGTTGTTTTCATATTTACGCAGTTACATTTAATGAAAACAATGCAGCAAATTTAATATCATTTCATTTGATACCCCAAACATTCATATGCACTGCGTAATTTAAGTATATTTAACATTTTTCAAAACACGCCGGCGACGTCGGTTGAATATATGGCATCCGCCGCGCTTTAGTTAAACCAGCATAACTATGGCTTTTTTCACCCGACTGTGATGATTTAAATTGTAAACTATAGACAAATAACGTAGAATTATTTGTACCCTACATTTTTTCTCTGTAATATAAATGGTTCTCTAGCCATAAAAATAAATATGTATAATTTTTTTTGTAATTCGTCTTATTTGTCCTATATTTTTGTTGTTTTCATATTTACGCAGTTACATTCAATGAAAACAATGCAGCATATTTAATATCCTTTCATTTAATACCCCACACGTACATGTGCACTGCGTAATTTATGAGTTAATTTACATTTTTCAAAACGCGGCGGCGGCCACATTGATGACGTCATAACTGGTGACCTTGACACCTCACGAAGTGTCTCTCGGCAGTTTTGGGGTCCAGGTGACATGCCTAACCACACATAAAAATTTGGTGCTGGTTTCCGAAAGCGAACTGTATTTTCCGTAACGCCAGGCACTAGTAGCTCAGTGACATCCCTGACGTATTATCGAAGATACATTTGAATTGCAAACCACTATTGTAAAAGGTTATTAATGACCGGTAAATAGGTACTTTAAAGGTGAACGAGGCTTTGTAAGACCATCTAGTACCATCAGTAGTAATAATTAAAAAGTTAAATGAAAATAAAAAAGTAAAAACATAAGAAGTCAGCATTGGAATTGTCTTAATTATGATAACTGACTAAGAATTTTTACGATGAACAAGCGCATTAACACATCTCATACCAACTCCTTGTTCAAATTTGTAATTTAATTATCTTTGAGTTATCTTTGTTGATTTATTTACGAGTATGTGCGTGAAATTTGATAGCTACCAAGCAACGACATGGCAGAATTTTGCTGTATTACCATGACATAGCACTATCAATTTCAACAATGTTTTTGGGTTTTTTGTGTTCAAAACCAGTTTTTCATTTCAATATGACAGTTTACCTAAAATAATTTTAATATTCACTTTGTATGTATACTGTGTTATGGGTACCTAGTTGATATTCCAACGCTTTTTATTTATTTCAACTCTTGTGTTTTGATCTTCCCAGGAACCTCGAAGTTTGGCAAATGCACCTTACTATCTTTACTAATAATTATTAGTACTATATTAAAACTAGCTTTTCGCCCGCGGCTCCGCCCGCGTGGACTACAGGTTATATCGTGCCCAGCTGTCGGATTAAATGTAGCCTATGTTCTTTCCCAAGGTCTAATCTATCTCTGTACCTTTTCATCAAAATCTGTTCAGTAGTTTAGGCGTGAAAGCGGAACAGACAGACAGAGTTACTTTCGCATTTATAACATCAGTAGGAGGATACAATAATATATAGTGAACATGCAGCCTGAAGATCACCTTATTTTGATCCTGAAAAATCTGAACTTCCACTTCGGAAAAGTTAAAGTCATAATAAAACACAAACTCGCCTGAAAATTGCCTTTGACATAAAATCGTCATTATTTCTGTTTCTCTGCTTTGTTTTAATGAGGTTTCAATATCCTTTACAACATCCTTTATAACATCAGTAGGAGGATATAATAATAGATAGTGAACATGCAGCCTGAAGATCACCTTATTTTGATCCTGAAAAATCTGAACTTCCACCTCGGCAAGGTTAAAGTCATAATCAAACACAAACTCGCCTGAAAATTGCCTTTGACATAAAATCGTCATTATTTCGGTTTCTCTGCTTTGTTTTAATGAGGTTTCAATATCCTTTACCTATTGCTTTTTAATGTTTATTTATATCAGGTGTATATTATACCCATAGATGAAGCCGGGGGCTGCTCGTTAATGTAAGTATCCAAAAGGAGAAAATTGTCATCGTGAGTTGGCGTAAATTGAGGAATTTTAAAGAGTCGCATGTCATTGATTAATAACGTATAGTGGCGATAAATCTCGCTAGGTGAGTGACCTGTCTGCTTACTGCAAGGTTGTAAAACTGGAATTTTAGGAAGCTTATTATGTTTTATTGCACTTAAAATTAAAATAAGACATATGATATGATGTATCGACATATTTGGTTTTTTCTTGAAGACTCCACGGTGGACCACCTAGGCTTTTTAATTTTCTGATTAAGTCATGGTACAATTGAACACAAAGTTGAATATATAAACATTGAAAAACGGCGTTTCCATTATGATTTATATACTCTAGGCTACAAGATAGTCCCTTTACTCTTCTTATCACGAGGACTAATTCTGCATTAATGTCTCGGGGAAGGAAAGCAGCTAGCCTATTAGAGTTTCGCTCTTTCTCAAGTCCAGCGTGTGAGTAATTTCTTAAGTAAATATTTTTTATATGTGTATCAGCTATCGCAAAGGAGCGTGTCTCTAACAAATACATTTTGGTCGACTGTAACGGTGCTGGTATTTCGGTGTGATTCAGATGACAGCGGATGACTATACCACTTTTGTTTAAAACATTTTTAAATTACAGAGTAAACTGGTAACTAGTCACCTCTCCTTTAGTTTACATCTCAGTGGCGCAATCCATCGTTGACCTCATCTTATTGCCATTAATAATATGTACGGATTTCCATGATCTCTACCAAATCTATTATAAATAACCGTTCAACGAGTCGGGCGGCAACTAATTATTAGCCTGGCCTATACTCGCCGCAGGGGTCACCCAGGCCGACGTGCCAAAAAAGGCCGCCTTCCGCGTTGCATTGTACACGACCTTACGGGAATGCACCAATAATTGCACTTTAAACTACCGTCAATTTATGACTGTCTGAGGCCTACACAATGATAAATAACATCTCTGCCATCACCTCCAGAAAATTGGCTTTTTTTATTAAATGCTCATCGAAATGTCATGTATGGATAAATCAGTTTGTTTTTTAAGTTTATGGTTCCAGTTAATTAAGGTATATTAAATTCACATCCCGTAGTGATAACCACATGTTTTCACAATATGAGAATTTTAATGGCAAAAGCAAATTAAGTACAGCATATATATTTTTTTAAATAACTCACCATAAGTAATTACTTATTATCAAACTCATTCAAAGTAATTTTAGAATAAAAGGGGAAAGTGCGAGTCGGACTCGCGCACGAAGGGTTCCGCACCATTACCTATAAAACCGGCCAAGTTTCAGTCGGACTCTATAAAAACCATTATCTCTACAAAAACAGCAAAAAAATCACGTTTGTTGTATGGAACCCCCTTCAATATTTAATTTATTCTACTTTTTAGTACCTATTTGTTGTAATAGCAGCAACTGAAATACATCATCTATCACGGTTCATCAATAGCAGCAACTATCACGGTTCATGAGATACAGCCTCGGACAGACTTTCTATAAAAACTATCAAACAAATCACGTTTTTTGTATGAGAGCCCCCTTAAATATTTATTTTATTTTGTTTTTTAGTATTCTTTGTTATAGAAATATAAGATCTGCGAAAATTTCAACTGTCTAACTATCACGGTTCATGAGATACAGCCTGGTGACGGACGGACGGACGGATGGACAGACGCGGAGCCTTAGTAATAGGGTCCCGTTTTTACCCTTTGGGTACGGAACCCTAAAAACTAAAATAAAGTGTTTACATCTAAGTATACATATAATGAAAATATTACTGATCGCTGTATGTAATGGAAGATATATTAGTAGAAAGAACTGTTACCCCTTTAACAACAGAATAGAACCCAAAACAGTGGTTGTTAGAATTATCTGATTATCCGTGCGTTTGTGCACGCTAATCTCTGAAATGGCTTAACTAATTTGGGTACGGTTTTCACTAGTGTAATGTGATAGGCTTCATATTAAAATGAAGTGTTTGTTTTATTTCAATCAGTCGTAAATAAAAAAGTTACTTATATCAATTTTAAGAATTACGTCGAACATTTGTTCAACTAAAATACTATAAAATAACGCAAACTAAGTTGCGGTCATCAGCTAGTACAAAAGGCCGCATATCAAGTTACCCATGCGTGCACTCTGTGCTGTTGCGATAAAAACGGGTTTTCAATGAATTGTGGTAACTTGTGCTGGTCTCTGTACAAATTTTAATTCACGCCTTGCTTAGACCGATACCACGATTTTTTCTTAAATTTTGTATAACTTTCTCCATCAAAATCACTCAATGTGGTCGCCGAAAGTAGATTATTATTGTATGTATGGAACTGTTCAAATCTTCAGTTAGGTACTATGGGTACTATAATGATCATAGACTGAAGACGGATTAACATAGCTGTTTCTTGTCTACTAAAACAATTTTAGTAACCTTATGGTAATTTATATAAAGTGACTGAAATATTAATAACGATTAAAATAACTGTTTGTCTAAAGATAGATTGTAATGTTTTACTAAGTAATAAATTTCGGAGTAGCAACAAGATTTAAAATTGAATATTAATTAAATGGCTATCTTTAGGAAGAAATCTCAAACATATCTACCAATATGAACATAAATGAATTAGTAGAATGATGTCATCGAAATCCTGTCCTCTTACAATCTACGAACCCAAGAAAACGTTATGAAAGGTGACTTAATGTTATGTATAACTTTATGTTGGGTATTTTCGGAATAATTTATTTTTAAAATGATTATGCCTTTATAATCTTAACTGTTATGTTAAATAAACGTGGAAAAACACGTGAGGCGGTTCTGTTTGTTTTAATTTTTAACAGATCTGAAAAAGAAACGAATATTTGATGCGTTTTTTGTTAGAAAGGCGGGTTTTATGTTTGATAAAAATTAATTCAGCCGTTTAATAGTAGATTACCCAACAAGTTAAAAAAAGGTGAATTCTTTTCGAGGCACTGAGTTGTATCCCGAGAGGAGCAAAGGATTCTAAGAATCCCGAGCGGATCGAGGGATACAAGAGCCGAGATGAATTGTTTTTTCACGTGTTAGGTACTCTACTTTTTATCATTGACTACGAGAAAATTCTTTTCTTTCTTTCTTCAGTGAAACAAACAGCGTTTTATTCACTGTTTTTTGAGAATTACAGGCCCTTTTTCGAGTGTCAATGGTATAAAAGTTATAAGCAATCGAATGTCGGAGGTGATACAAAAATTTTAATTGTAGTGTTATTTCAGTCAAAAGGGAATGCTGTAACGTTGTCCTGTTACAGCATTTTATCTACGGGGAAAGAAAGTTAAGTGTTTTCTAAACACACTTTTAATCCGGTACACTGTAAGTAAAGGAAAAATAAAGTACTACTGGTAACGTATGTGCCAGCTACCAGCTCTTTTCAAAGATACGGTACAAGTCAGTAATAGGATTTTGCAGTAGGTATTGTCGATGAAATGTTGACCTTATCACCGCTTCAACTGCAAGGGATTTTAGTTAACTGTGTGTGGCGTCACAAGTGCTTCTATTTCTAATGGTCTGCCTGTCCCTCAGATTACCCCTACCGCATTTATAAACAACCAACACGCGCTACGCATACATGTTTTGTGCTGATATCAAGCCGAGATCTAGTGCATGCATATCTTCAGTACCGACCAATTATTACGGTTTAAAAAAATAAGAGGTAGCTATTAGAAAGAAAAACCGTGCACACGGATCATTACGTGGCGTGCGTTGTTGGTTGCCTTCTGGTTGCCTTATATGCGGTATCTTGTAGGAGGGTGATCTGTGGCCAACCCCGACAGGGAAAATTGTTGTTCCTTCTTGAAGCAATGGTTTCTGAGACTCTTACATACTTATTTATTTTTAACCACTTTCTAGCGGTTTTTTTTGTTTAAGCTGACGTAATCGAGATGGTTTTTAACCCCCGAGAAAAAATGGGGTGTTATAAATTTGACGTAGGTGTGCATCAGTGTGTCTGTCTACATCGTAGCTCCTAAACGAATGAAACGATTTCGATGCAGATTTTTTTTTAAAGATGATGTGATCGAGATAGTTCTTAGCTACGAGTATATTTAATCCAAATTGGCTCAGCTATTTAAGAGCTATGAATGTCAGGGGTGTCATTTTTATTTTATTTTGGAATAATCTCCAACTTTTCTGCAAATCGGTTCGCATGCTAACCAGCTTTATTTGGACATTGCAATTATTTATTGTCTTCGAAAAACTCGTATATATCTTGCATAAATAATAATTAACTAATCCATACCTGTTTGTCAAACCTATCAACTTTTTATTTCTCAATTATCTTGTCGACAGGTACAAATAAAAAAATAAAGAATTATCATATAGAAAGATCGATAAGAATAAAAAAATATCGAGAATATAAAATAAGTTTTAGAAGGGGTAGAAGTCGAAAAAGCTTGCACTTGGAAGTTAATGCCGTGTGGTAATCGGTTGAGAATAACACCACCCCAACTCTTTCCGTGGATGTCGTAAGAGGCGACTAAGGAAACACAAATGAGACCTGCCTCCTAGTAATCCATCCCAGGCAACGACACTTTATTTTTTTCTGAATCTGAGGTTTCATCCTATGGTCTCATGCGGTGTGGTAGGCTCTGCAAAGGGCCGTCTGGTTCGCGACCACCCTCCTACCGAAGTCTGACGCCAAACAGCTTGCTGTGTTCCGTCGGTGCGTGGGAGTACCAGTGCATTTATAGGCATTTTCTGGGTTAACTCGCTCCATCGTCGACCTTATCTTTGACCTTTATGGTCAAGATTGAGGTCAAGAGTTAACCCATCTTATAATATAATTTTAAAAAGTTAATCTAAGGTTACTAGGTTTTAATAAAAGAGGTCTTATACTAGTGTCAAATATTGGGCAACTCTGAATTAGTTGGCGAGACTATAGGTCTCCATGATACTGAAACATTCCCCATGATACTAAAAAAATCGGTATATGGTCTTAAAGGTTGTTCAGTTTCGTGGAGTAATTCACATATTTCATTTCTGATGACAACTTTAATGTCATCTTTAATGTCAATTTAATGAACCTAAACTTTACTCAAAAAAGCATTTCTATAATATTTTGGAAATTTTTTTGCTGCCTCAACTTTTTCAGAGGGTTATTGTTGTTATTAATTAGAGTATACTACATACTAGTTATCAACATAAACTTAACAAACCTATACAGTATACAGACATTATATGCAGTGTGTAAAAGTATTACGTAAACTGTGTCATATACAGGGTGATTTTTTTATCACCATCCAAATTTATCTAACGGTGTCAGTAACGCTGATAGAACGTAAATAAGGAGGAAAAAATGTGTTTTTTTTTCCAAAATTTTCAGATTTTGATACCCCTTTTTAACGTCTTAGAGGATGAATTTTGTAAAACGCAGAAACACGGGTGTCACAAATTGTGTTGAAGGGTACTATTACAAAGTTTCAACTCATTGGACGATGTTATTTTTTTCCATACAAAAATTTTGATTTATTTTCAAGCTCTAGACGATCTAGCTTGAAATA
Source organism: Aproaerema taeniolella (assembly GCA_949987775.1). Lineage (NCBI taxonomy): Eukaryota > Metazoa > Arthropoda > Insecta > Lepidoptera > Gelechiidae > Aproaerema > Aproaerema taeniolella. The sequence continues at coordinate 14,075,327 of OX465247.1, read as the reverse complement.
TTTATATGAAACGTAGAAACAAAAATAATAGAGGTCTGTTAAATTTTCATAAAGTTTACGTACAAAAAATTTGGATGGTGATAAAAAAAAATCTTCCTGTATACCTAGGACTCGCGCACCGAGGGTTCCGTACAAATCTGTACGTGTATAAGTAAAAGTTCAATTCAATACCTCTATGCGTTCGTGAGGAAAGGGGTAGTAAGTTTAAAATTATATACAAAAAAAATTATATGATGTAACTAAACATTTACAGTTTTCGCAATTTTTCCTTTATCTGTGCTAAAAGACGTTGCTTCGTACCAAATTTTAAGATTCTGAGTTCATGGGAAGTACCCTGTAGGTTTTGATTTCCTTGCGAGTGTCAAAAATTTGCGGCATAAACGGCTGTGTCTTTTGGTTGCATAGGCTTAGAAGTTTGATTTTTTCACAGCTCCAAGGGACAGTAGATTTTAGTATTTGATATTAATTCCAGCTTGATACCTCCACGCGTTCCTGAGAAAACGGGTCTTGACAGACAGACAGACAAAGGGACGGACGGACAACAAAATTATCCTATAAGGGTCCCATTTTTTCCTTTCGAGGTACGGAACCCTAAAAATAAAAAAAACAACTAAATATCAATTCAAATATTTAAATAGTGTAGTAGGAATTCTGGGTTAATTACTTAAGCACGCTATAAACAAAATGAAAACGGCACAATCATTTATATATTTATTCAACAAAACTTAACTAAGGGCACCCTATTTGTTATAAATATTATAACAAACTTCAACACTTACACCAATGTTAAATTCACAATCGTGACTGGAAAACACCAAGACTATATACTATACATACTTATGGCAGTGTTTAAATGAAAATTTACATTCAAAACCCACAAATAATCATTCCAATTGTTTAAGAATCTATTGTTTGGTCATAAACTTACTTTACTATGTAATTTAAAGCCTCTTTTACACACATCGTAAAATTTTCTTATATTTTTTAGACGGTGACTACACTCGTGGTCAATTCGTCGCGGACGCGTCTTCTAATGCCAGCTGTGGAAATAAGAAAACAACTTTAGAAAACAAAAACAAACTTAAAATGTTATTGTTATTTGACACGTACTCGTCTTTTTTAACGATTTATAGGCGCTTTTGGGATCCGGATTCCTTAGGAACGATAAAATTTCGGGTTTTACCTAATATCTCAGGTACGTATAATGTGAACGAACTAAATATTCATATATCACCTCTATTATGTAAGGCATAAGATAGTGAAGTCAATAAAAAACCGGTCTATTTTGTGAATAAACAGTCTAATTTGACATCGAGTAAGCAAATTTGGTGTTAAAGGATGTAGTTGGTACCTACTAATATATATACAAACACATCTATTAAACAAATTTAAGATGTTTTATATGATTAATATAGAAGCTTTACTTGCGGATATAAAAAAAACATGCATGTGTACATGGTAGTCATCTAATATTCATTTTAGCGGCTTTTGAAACAAAATACGAGTCAAAACCAAAATCCATGTGTCATATCTATATAAATAAAAATGAATGTTGCTATGCGCAAAACTCGAGAACGGCTGGACCGATTTGGATGATAATTTTTTTGTTGTGTTTCTTATTATCATGACCAGGTTTATATATTTTTTTAAATGAAAACCCACTAAGACAATTTCCACGGGAACGAGTCGCGGGCGGACAGCTAGTTCCATAATATTAATTTATTTTTATTAATTTTTTTATTTTATTTTTTATTATTTAACTTTATTTTTATTAATATACGATACGTTGTATCAAAAATAAAAGCTAATCCGAAGTAATAAAGAAAATACTTCATCACTTTTAAAAAGTTAATTGGATTATTTTAATTGGCTATGATCGGATCTATCAAAATGTGAAAAAATATTACTGTTTTTTTTTAATAAACCATGATTATCTTCCCTTCAACTGGTATTTTGAACAAGAGATTAATCAATCGTAAAGAGTGGATACAAAAGTGGTCAAAGCATGACGAAGCAAACATAAACGAAACAGCTCTCAGTACAGGTGAAGCAACAATAAAAATAATTTTCAACACACTCTCCCACACAAACCTTAGCTATTGACATTTAAATTACGAAAGAAAGATCTTCACTAGCTACACAACTAATTGCATTATGTACAGGCGCATAGTTGAAGTATAGGTACAAACAAATCTTGCTGTCAATTTATTATAGTACATACATTTCTTTTTTATACAGAGTGTAGCTTTGTGCAAAAGAGAAGCGAACACACCCTGTTGAATATGACTTTTCACTCACCTATGAACCTCTACATTCCATGACGGACCATGACTGTAAAACGGATTGTTAAGTTGTAAATAAGATTTTTGAGAGATTCTAAGTTGATATGGAAGTTCTTGATCATGGTTTTCGTTGCATTAACTACTAGTATCTAATAGTTGCTATTACTTTTCAAACAATTTAAATTTTAAATGTTTAAAATAGAACCTTCACGCAATTTTAACAAAATAAAAGTATAACTCGCACAACGACTGTCTCCTCAAATAAATACAAGACGTTTTTATCTAATGTTTATAAATGCTAAACTAAAATCTCTTAAAATACGAACGTACGCTCTACCTTACACAGATAAAGAGAATCTGTATAAAATAGTTCGGACGTTGTCGGCCCCTATAATCTTTTTAGGCCTTTCCTCTAAAGCTCGTTTGGTACAGACAAAAAAAATCGTACCATCCACACTTGAGACATACACAAATCTAGATTTGTAAGTAAGCACTGAGAGACATGAACTATACTATGCCTACTTCTCAGATTGAAACTATGAGTGAAAAAGTTCTGTTTTGTGTGTGGTGTGCTATTTTTTTTTACAAAGTTAAAATTATTGGAAATTGTAAAGAATAGTAAAAAAATATATGAACCCACTGTCACCTATTTTGTCGGAAAAATGTTAATATATCTAAAATATTTTCCCTTTTAACACGTGATTTGACCATGACCCAAGATTTTACGGGTCAGGTAATTTATTACAGTGTAGTAATGGTCATCAGACCTTGACAAAGTTGGAAATGGAATCCGGCCGATGGATTGTTTTGTCGCACAAATAATAAATAGTGTGCAAACAACTTAAAAATAGCTAGCCGTTTGTTGGTGTCTAGCACATTATATCTGAAAACTATTTTGCTTTGCTCGTCTCTGCATGAAGATTCTAATCAATTGACAATAATTTAGCAAACACTTTTCGTTAATTAATTATCTGCTGTTACATTAAATTGCAAGTCCGTTTTAAAAAGAGTTTTGAGAGTATTGCTGCAAAATTCTTTATAAATTTGGAGAGAATTTTCCATGGCTTTATTTTGTTAAAAAATTGACGGAACCACGGCAGATTAATTTACCGGAACTTTGAATTTATAATTTTAAATACAAAAGAAGACGTTGGCTTACATCTCTGTTACATTTTTAAACAGCCTTTTTTATAAAACCTTGTGGATAGCATTTTTTGAAGAAAAAGTAATTTTTCACTACGCAATTGGAAAACTTATTGACTAAACGTGACTACTGTGAAAATAAAAGGTGAATATCGATAAATATCAAAATGCAACTCACTGAAAGGCTGTAACTGTAGAACAAATAGATGTTTTAAAAGTAAAAAGTAGTTTCACAGTGTAACAGCTAATATGCTAGTTACAATTCAATTTAAACACAGACGACACAAAGCCTTTCAGCTGAGACCAAAGATGGCGGTCATAAATAGCTCTTACTACTTTCATCAAAGCAAATCTGTCTCGCAATTTTAAAGCTTTTCCAGAATACATTCTAAATTAGATTTTACTCTTACGTTATCTCAGGGCATTAGAATAGCAGAATCATATATTATATTACTTGGTGTGGGATGACTACTGATATAAATACCATGACAATGATTGAGTGGTCATAAAACAATCCAATGGTTTCTTCTAATTGTTATTTAATGTTTACAAACAAGATTTTATGTAGGTTTGTATCTCTATGCCATTAAAATGATAATGTAAATTGTGCGATATTATTAAGCTTGACTTGAGTCATGATTAGTTCTATGGGTGTGGTGACATATGGTGTTGTTTATTCATTCAAGCATGTAATTATACTACACTCGTTACTTAAGTATTGCTGTCTTGTACCAATTAGTTATTACACTACGTCGAGTAAGGATTCACTTTGTAACATGTTTATTAAAACTTTTCTGATGCACGGGTTGTAATCGTGGGAATTGAGAAAAAAATTATAGTTATTCCGATGTTTACCGAAATCTAGCCAGTAGTTTTGGCGTGAAAGACCAACAAACAAAGACACATACAAACATTTAACAACTGATATTGCAGGTCACTGTCGTTTTGTCCCCTTTTGTCTCAGGCTGCGAGCCACGGTAATTCTGCTAACCAATGGCTTTTCAATTTCAGTGGAGTGGAATTTTCTAAGTTCAGGTGGTGAAATTAAAAACTTTCGAATACTTTGAAGACAGCTGCCTTGACTAGCAGCGCCACCGCCAACTAAATGATAAGTTGCTAGGTGTTATTGGAAAGCGACGCCGCCGGCGCTTTCAGTTTACATCCTCATTGACGTGGATAAAAACAAAGTTATGTTTGGTTTATTATACGCTTATAATTTTATCAATAAACCTTTCTGCAATATATCGCACTAAGGCCCATTTTCACCAAATACTAGACCCATGGTTAACTCGCGGTTAGAGCTAATCAAGACATAAGTTAAAAAAAATATGAAACTGCTTTCAAATCACGGGTTAATTGCTAGCCATGAGTTGAATATTTGGTGAACATTGGCCTAAGTTATCTGAATCCTCACTCGACAGTCGTTAAGACAAGCTTGTGAAAGGCGTAATCAGATGAGGGTGCCAAGAGTTAGTATCACCTGCTGTACCCGTAATGAGTGGAGGCGTGCGTGACCACTGGTACCGACTTGGCGTGTTTCTTCTTTAGAGCCAGTGCGCCGGCGACGGCCGCGCCCGCCGCTCCCACTTTGGCTGCCTTCAGGCCTAAGGCTCCTAGAGAGAGAAAAAACATTACAAGCATGACATTTACTTTATCTAATGATTCAGGCAGAAGATACCATCGCATTGGTTTTGGTATGTATGTGTTCATACATATGTGTGTCGTGTAGTATATGTCATACAAAAAATCTTCTATTCAATCATCTCTTTAAGAAAAGTTCCCACGAAATTATCCCTTTACAAACATCATCGTGTTATTTGTGAAATTGTTATGCAAATTATTTTAACTATAGATCCTTGAACACCTGTATGTTTCCATAGACGCATTGTAAGTGGGAAAACAGACAATGTAACAAAATGAACTTCTAATCATGTACTTAAGAGAATATTTATTTAATTTATGATTAATACGTAGATATAAAATTATCTAAACATTGTGTTTCTTAGTATCAAAATTATTAATACCTAAAATAAATCTAGGAATTCAACTTTCAGTAAAAAAAATCATCACAAATAAAATAATACACTATTTTCATAACGGTGTTTATAATACAACGGTAAATATATAAAAAAATATTATAAAAACCTTTTCGCACCAAAAGACTCAAACGTATCCACATTTTTTTAAATATAATTCTAAGGTCCGTATTACAGAACGCGACTCAGACTCTGATCTATACTAAAGAAGCAGTCGTCTTTGTCATTTTGCTAGTGAGAGAAGGAGTCAACCAATACTTGACTGTCAAGACTTGATATAGATCAAGTGTAGATCAATACTTGACTGTCCTTTTTTAATACGTTCCGTCTTTTTCTGATCAGGGATCTCCTATTCGTTATCACTGTTTATTATTAAAACTAGGATTACTCCTTTTTTGCCGCCGCGCTGTACTAAAAATTGACTATTATTACGCAATGTAAAGTCTCTTGACCAAGTCTGTAGCACCCAATATCCAGGTATAAATACGATTTCAATGACGTAATATTACATACTAATATCTCACAAAATGGCAATGACCGTCTTGGCTATTATTGAATATTTAGCTAAACATGGTCAAACTGCTACGACATTTTTTGGTGCCTATTTTATTAACTGCAGGGCAATGTCCCCGTAAAGAACTGGATGAACTTATCACTGTTGTAAGTATATAGTTTAAATTAAGGAAGAGTAAAAAAAATAAATTGTACAGGACTTGAACAGTAGAATCATTAACTGCATAAATAAAATTGAATGCAACAGAAATAGTGAGATTTTGGATCGTAACATAACATAAAATTGATTGTGGTATTTTTTTTTTGCGGCCCATAGACGTCCCAACCGAGGGGCGCGAGCCTCCCATCAAAACATGAAGGGGATTTAGGGCGTAGTCCACCACGATGGCCCAATGCCGGTTGGTGAACCACGCGCCTTTCGAAAACGAATTTTCTCAAACGTGCGCGGGTTTCATCACGATGTTTTTCTTCACAGTTGAGCAAGTAATAATTAATGAAAAATCCGTACATAAATCCGAATAGACGAATTTAGAGGTACTTACAGGCCCGTACCAGGATTTGAACCCGCAACCTTCTGATTACAAATCTGGCTTATTACCAACTGAGCTATCACCGTTTATCATTTGTAATACACACAGCGGCACAACTAGCGGAACAACTTATGTTTTTCATACAATTAAGTCAACTTTAGGTTTATAAATGGAGATTTTTATTCGATGCTGTTATTAAAATTTTACGCTTAATTTAGGCCAAAATGTTTGTCTGTTAAAACCAAATATAAAACATACAAGAAGTTTTCAATAATGTGCCGCATGGCCAAAAGAGAACATTGCAAAAACCTTATCATACAACTTCGTATGAAACGTTTAAAGAGTTTTTTTTTTCTATTGACTACATGAGAAATTCTAGGCTTTTCGTCAGTTTTTGTAAAAAAAAAAGAGACGATCGTTTATAAAATTTATTTGCATAAAGAAAAGTGCAGTTATGCACGTAAAACGTATATTTTTAGAACTCCCAATATAAGTCGATTGTATGAAAAACAGACGTTGTTCCGCTAAATGTGCCGGTGTGTGTATTAGATCATAATATTGTGGTAATATTTAAATCATAATTGTGGGACCATAGTATAACAAGGTTGTGGCGAGTGCCATTCTGCCCTCCGTTAACCGTTACTGAATCATAGTACCTATCACAGTACCGTAAATATCCACTTTTTTACTAATATCTTTTAAGTTATTGTTTCACTCGAGTGTTTTGTTTTTTGTAAACTTTGTATGTACGAGAATTTGTTGGTTAACCTAAACAAATAAATAAAAGTATTGTCAAACTACTCCCGTAAATGTGTAAGATAAAGGACTTACCATAAAAAATGCATAAAATATTCATGTAAGCTGCGCGACTATGTCGCTTGAAGACTTTTAAATTAATTTATCTGTGAACATTCTACACATTGTTTTAAAAAGAATGTCTGAAAAAACCGAAGCGCTTTCTAACAAAAAAAGAAAGTGAAATTGTCTGGAATTGGTCTAATTCCAATTTAGCTACTTTAACTTCGGTCTGGGGTGAGTTGTCTCGCTTTGCCGGATCTTTCTTCGCAATCCCGGAAAATAATAGGACTGAGATAAGAGGCTTAACTCTCCGATCCGATCCCGGGAAACCTTACATTTTTAAAAATAATTTCAATCCAAATACGAACTGCGCGGTCGACAACGATAATTTAATTTTTTCTATCACAAAATAAATAAATAGATAAACTTATTTACTAAACCAATAACTTCACAGTAAAAAAATGGATGAGGTTTAAAATAAAAGTTAATTACTATCTCAAGCTTTATAACCTGAAATAACTATTATAATAAACTACGACATGCAAAAAATGAAACTTACGGCCGGTATGGTCGAGTGGTAGTGACGCTGCCTCTTGATCGGCGGGTTCTGGGTTCGATCCCCAGTCGGGGCAAACATTTGTGTAAAAGCAGATGTTTGTTCTCGGGTCATGGGTGTTTGTGTTTGTCTTTATGTGTGTTCCAAGGGACCCACGACACAAGGGAAAACCTTAATGTGGGCCTTTGAGTGTGTAGCGTTTATTTTATTTTTTATTTTTTTTCCTTGGAACTCTGCATTTCATGAAGGGCGTTCTTTGCACTACTTTTAAAAGTGCGGGCTCGATTTATGTTTTGTTTTTGCACTTTCTCTAACAAGTTGGTATTCCGATTAATTGCATTTACATTTAAAAAATTAAATGAATACCTATTTGGTGGAAAATTGGTATTGTTTTACCGACAAATTAGGTTTGTTGCGAGATCTAAAGGGGGGTAAAGGGGGAAGTCACAGCACTAAAATAATTACCTTGGCGCTCTGAAATAATTGTGTTCTATACATATTAATTTTTAGACGTGAAATAATAATAAACTTATAAGTTCTTCACCACTTCGTTTGTAATGTTTTGGTGTTTACTGTGACTATTCCTAAAATTCCTGAGCATTGTATACTATCGGAATATTTATGATTAGGTAATTGTGATTTATCTAGAAAGTACTTACCAAGGAGCAATTTCTTTTTCAACAAAAGCAATCCTCTCTTAGTTCTGGGACTCCTCTCATGTGCAGGGGTGTCATAATTAGCTTCGTAGACGGCGTCATTGGGCAGGTGCACCGCGTCCACTGCTGGATACTGTTCGTAGTGCGCGCGCGCAGCGACCGCCGCCACCAGGCATACGAGTACGACCACCGTGGAGCTCTGCATTGTTCTGTTCTAAGATGGCAATTTTGGTTAGTAATTTTGCCAAGTCGAACCGAAATTTCAGGATTTATAAATCCTACAATCATTTTTTTATTATTATTATTATTATCAGTTTATTTTAAAGCATTCATCAATCAAGTTTTATGGGTATAGAGTTGTTTAACAAAGCATATTTCTGAATAACTCTACATTTATTTATCTTGAACTCATCGAACCGCAAAATGAATAATAAAACCGACCAGACGGAAAATAAAACCACTGAAAATGGAAGCTATCTCTCAAACGATGTTTTTTCATTCGATTTAAAACCAATAAACGCAGCAAGGTAAATATTTCGATGGAAAATTTTTAGTAGAAAGATGGTCTTGCTAGGAATGTCAGAGCGGAAATTGAGACATTTCAATTTGGTTTCGTTCAGCATTTCCTCGCCATCTCCTCACGAGCCGGTTGCGGCTGGCGTGCGGAAAACATTCACTTCCAACTTTAACCTGAGTATTTCTTTTAGCAGTAAGCTCTTGTAAATAGCTACAGACCGACATGCCGCACCGTCAACAAAAAATAGCATAAAGCTCGAAACACAACGCTGCCGATGTGAACCACTCCCATTACGAGTAACTTATTCACAGGCGCCAGCTCTTCCCGAATTTTATTGCAATAATAAAACATCTTGTGTATTCTGATGCCGCCGAAATCCATTGCACGGGTATGTTAATGCGAGGTAGTACGTAACAAAACGAGTAATGAAACTTTAACCGATCAATAAATTCCCGGTTCGTAATCCTCATCGTTCCGCAGCTTCATTGAACGCGATAAATGGCGAAGCATTAAATGAATTGTACCTTGTAAGTACTCGCACACAACACAACACTGCAGCAGTCACTGATACACAGTTGACAAGGAGTAGCGTCGTATTCTTTTATAGACTGCATAGTCCGGGGGAGGGCGCTCGGTGCAGCGCGCAAACACGAAACTCATCATCACGTTACGGGGTTCAAGGAAAATGAAAACAATGGCTAGCATTCACGACTGCCATCTCTACACCTTACCGAGAAAATCACATTTTTTCCAATACACTCATGTGAAGTTATATGACGACATCCATCATAGGATTTTATGAATAAGCGTATAAGATGGGATCAAAATGTAGAGCGCAGATGGCGGCATACTGGATTTGTACGTGACGTGTTAGTAGATGGATTGAGTAGGTAATAACTTCAATAAGGCCTTTTAAGTCTGTATCAAAGAGAGAACATATTATACAAGATTATATTGGCATGCTAATAAAAAGCAATGACTCAGCAGTAAGTCAACAGACACGCAGTTGAAGACGAGCGTTAATTAATATGAACTTGAGAGATCACGCCCCATGAGATCCATGCCGAAAAACGACGTAACTTCATGTCGATGTCGCGACCTTTTCATACTTACTTCCCGATATGTCAACCTAAAGGCAACCTTTGACCTTAAAGACCTTTTAATCACAAAATTCCTCATTTTATAATAAAACGACAGGCGACGCAAAGTCAACAGAAATGAACATTTTGAGAAGCTGAGCTGGAGATATAAATCCAATACGAGTGAATATACATCTTGAGTTAAGTAAACTAGTAAATATTTAGTTTGGAGATGTGTAGCACACCTAATATTGGCGTTCATTCAAGAGTAGCTGGCAAAGAGCTTTAACGGAATAAATGAATTCATAACATATAACCCAGTTACCTAGTTGTTAGCGTGAATGAAAAATGTACCCGTAGATTACAGAGGTAGGAATACAGAAACATTGTAAAAAATAAAACTTTTTAAATCAAATACTTAAAGTAACATAGACACATGGTGTGTAATAGGAAACCGTAATTACTAGTATTATATTAGTAACTCTATAGGTAGAACATTGACAGTCACGCGATCAAATCCTTGGGAAATATTATATTCAAATATATTTCTTTAACAGCTAGATTATCTCCTTCTTTTGTTGTAGGTACAGATGACCGCACATCAAGTTCCGATAAGAGCTGTTTTGCAATGAAAATGGGGTAACCTGATGCGCTACCCTTAGTACAGTCAACAGCACATCAGGTTACCACAAACTGTCAAATTTCTCTAATGCTAGTAAACTCTAATGCTTGGAGATAAAATCGATCGGAGAAATTTGTCAGTTTTGGATAGTATGATGTGCCGTTGTCCTTGTACATTTTGACGAAGCATGTTGCAGTTTTTTTTCTGTCACGCAAAACATACATTTTCTACATTCGCGTTCAATGCCCCAACTGAAAAACTCCAGTTTTTGGTGTAGGTACCTACCTGTTTCTTTTAAGCTTTCGAGGAAACCGACTGAAGACTGGCTTTCTCAAACTTTTAAGGTTTGAGAAAGACACCAAAAGATGAATCTTACATTGTCAAATAAGAGATTTGTCAAATAATCGGGAAATTTTACGATAAATTAACCACAATGCTTGGCAAACCCACACACATATCGTATATCTCTAATATTTTCCTATTTCGAAATTTCTACTAAAAGTCGTCTCGGCCTTCTACTGTTTGTCCAGCACGGTCCAGCATAGTCTTCGTATTTCGCAACGAAGTGGAGTGCCTTCAAAACCACAGAGTATACAAAATCTACGTATTAACTGTTCCAATTGGTATGGACCTTCCATATATGTGTAAGTGTTATGTAAGAATAGGGCAATGTCAACTTAATTTGCGTATAAACTGCTTGAATATTAACTTTGTGTTACACCTCTCTGGAGACTCAATGACAAATTGGGCGATTCATTTCAAAAATGAAAATGCAACAACACGTTATGGCGCAGGTTCGTATTGCTCATTAGCGCTAAAGACTAATAACTTATAATTATAACTACTATACATATCTTTACTACGAGTATCATCGGCTTGTACTGTAATCCTTATTTCATTGTTTACGTTTGCGATATACAAATATTTCATACAAGTATCGTACATCACAACCAACTGCACATATCTAAGTGCACTCTATGTACTTGTGATGAGATCGGTGTTATTTACTAGGTGCATACCTGCATCTAAATTTAAAAAACAATTTAATGAACGGGTTCGGTATCGCTGAACCAAAGCGTTATTAACACGTAAAGACCATGTTGTTTGGCCAGATAAGCAAGTTTTTCAGTCTCAGGGTATCGTATCATAAAACAAAACAGATGAAATCGTGAAATCTAAAATCTCAATTTATTTTTTATCAAAAGTTGAGTTTATTGAGATAAGCACAGAATTTATTCAATCCCGGTTAAAATAAAAGTTTGTTATCTATAAGTACCGTAAGTATTCATTCGTCCGTGTACAGAAACTAGAAAAACCAATAACTATTGAAACTAACAAACATCTAAAAACAAACTTTACCTTTCCCAATAACGTTGCTTGTGTGATTTTGTCACCTAATAGTAAAGTACATACGTCATTAATACACATTCGTATTTAACACTCATAAGATCGGAACTACAATGTCAATCTTAACATAAACATAAAAATAATAATTTATTTAATATTTACACATTCTAACTAAGTGTATGGTTAAGAAAAAAGGAAACATTCGTGTAGATCAGTGTTTTTCAATCTTTTTGAATTCGCGACCACTTTGGATCATATAAAGTTCTGGCGACCCCCTAAGGTCCCTAAGACTCTTTTAGGCTAAATCTATGTACTACTTCGGAGATTTTAAAACATAAAAGATTTTGCCACGGGGTAGACGCGGAAGGCGATGGAAGGCATCGTTATACAGGCATAGCCTTTTCATCTAAATTGTCTTATTTTAGTGTACGATTTACAAATTATTGTCTTTTTCTTTTACCTGCGACCCCCCCAGGAAAGCTTCACGACCCCCCTGGGGGTTGCAACCCACAGTTTGAAAAACACTGGTGTAGATAATCAATTAATTATGTTTGGCCCCAAGAGAACTACAGTCGAATAGACGTGATTATTTTACTTTTTCTTCAGAACCATAATATAACTTAATGGGAATTCTGCTTGGCCAGTTTTTCATATGCATGAAAATGAAAATGCGTAACGATTCTAAGATGTTCTATTTAGGCCATGTTACCTATATTTTAAAAAAGTACAATTAAAGCGCTTATACAACCGCTCGGCTCATTGATTAGCATGTGTTACGGTCTAATGCACTTTTCCACATAAGTGTACTAGTGTTTTACCGATACGACGAACTCGATTCAACATCGATGTTTTAAAAGATCGAAAATACGACTTTGACGTCACGGATTTACAATCGGAGCGTCGGTACTTCGAAGTCAATGGAAATGTTACGTAAGAGGTTTTAGTTTCCTGATTTCCAATAACAAACTATTTAGCATTAGAGGGCAAAAGTGGCGTCATAAATAATGTGAATAATTGCTAGTAGTTTCGTTATATTTACTAATTTGCTATAATATTTAAAGGTTTTCCTCTAAGATTAGTTCGCAACGCTTTTAAGTGAAAATTTTCAGAGCTGAATTATGTAATGTAATCTTAACGTAACGAGACAATAGAGAAGGTTGTAGTTAAACTGTTATAAGTAATTATTTAATATACAAGTTAATTATTATTGAAGTTAAAATAATTTAAGTTACAAGCTTAGGGCCACATTCCAATATAATTAGTGTTCTACGCTCAGGAAACAATGAAACCCGTCCTGGTTTTGATAACTGAGAAATAAGAAAATAATTATTTTTTTGAATACTTTGTTGCAGTTCTAATCGGCCACTAATATCGACTTTCAAAGATTTTGGAAGCCCTAAAACTGCGTTCTCGCCGCCGCCTGTGAGACTACTGACTGCTATAATTTACAATTACGTGGACTCAATGACATAAGGCTGTTACAGTTCGCGATTTGGGCATACTGCGCGTGCGGCAGACTACAAACAAGTTTGTCCTCACGCCTGCGCATCACCAATCAAGTCTTATGCAGGAAGGAATCTAAGTACCTAACTGTATGTGCGTGACTCTTAGCAGTTTAACAAGTCGAATACCTATGATTACCCTTGCACGAGTAAATAGGTCAAATAAATTCAATCAAAAGCATTTGTTGGCATAACAACTTGTCAATATAAACAGCGTAATTATAAGCACTAACGTAACATTTCTATACCTACATATGATAACGTAACAAATAAATTATCAAAATAACATAACAATAAAAACTTATTGAAAAACCACCACCTGGTTTAGATGGTTAAAAGTTGTTGATTTTATTGTTCCTGTGCTATTCCCGATTTGAGCAAATTTTTTGAGTGAAATTGAAATGTTTGTTCTCAGATGTATTTGTATGTACTTAAGCTTCGTCATAACTAAAAACTTAAACAAAAGTAATCAGCAACATGCTTTGTCAGTCCCGATCAAATCCTAAAAAAGTAAGCTTGTGTCCAAGACTGTCGCCCGCCCTTGGCCTTGGGGGCTATTAATATACACATCAACACGATCTAAGGATATTGCACGATTTTTCATACATAAAAGAGGTCTGTTTGAGAAGCTATAAAAGCATACTCGAGATACATGGCCAAAATACCAACTAGCCGCTCTGGACTCGGTGGATCGCAGAGCCAGGAGGCTTATTGGTGATAAAAAGCTGGTTAAGGATAAGCTACAAAGCCTAGCTCATAGACGCAAAGTAGCTTGCCTATGTGTTTTTTATAGGATGTACTTCGGAGAGTGTGCTCAGAAGCTACATGAGCTCATTCCGCCTGCCCCTTTTTTCCATCGGACGTCCAGACGCACTGCGGAGTACCACCCTTATCTTGTCGAGATCCCTCGGATACGTACTGAGCGCTATTCTTCTTCTTTTATATTGCGCACTGCCAGGGAGTGGAATTCCCTGCCGGCGTCTGTATTTCCGAGTTCATACAACCCAAATATCTTTAAAGTACGAGTGAATAGGCTTCTTCTGGGTGAGCTCGCTACATCCTCGACCACATCTTTGCCCTAAGCTAGATTGTGGTCAAGAGCGAAACCATCTGTAATAAAAAAAAAAAACATAAAGGGCTATAATTTACAGACGAGCAAGTGCTAAACCTGAATTTTAAATTCTTGTCAATCAATTTTGTTTTACTTGAAATTTGTGAAAACGTGACGGAAACTTAACCGTATCCGTTTCTAATGCGTACCCCGAATTAGAAACGGGACTAAGTGCTAGGAAGAAGAAGAAGTTTAATTTTTAGGGGGATATTAGGACTGTCTCACTCTCTCTGGCAGGAAAAACCCCGGCAAGGCTAGCAAGAGTCGGTCAGGGCTCTAGAGCGACAAACTATCCTAGGATTATGGAGCAGGACTACTTTCCGCATTTATTAAAAAAAACTAGGTAAATCTGTTGTAGTTACCAGTCTCTCTTAAGCTACTAACAACTTGAGCACGATGGCGACAAACTCGCCCGGCGCGCCACTCGGCTGACGGTGAAACTTCACTTTGATTGCGCGAGGGCCCCGCGCAAAGGCTTGATCACCCTCTGGCGTTGTCAATGTTGACATTTTGGCATACGACCGCGGCACATAACGCGCGCTATTACCATCGTACTCGAGCTGCTGGTATCACAAACTATTCGAAAAGCATGACTTGCGAAAGACGCGAGACTATAACAAACAGACTTCTGTTTTTAAACCAACAAGTCGTGTTTAAAGCCTAAAGATAAAAGGTTGCAAGGGATAATTAAGTTGACATTCATTATTGACCTTAACTTTCCATTGTATAGTTTTTTAAAGGTTCCAGCAACATTATGACCTTTTGACAGCAATGGAAACCTTCCAACTCAATCATCAATAAATTATTGTTAATGATCTATTCATAGGACTTCTCAGTTTCTAATGAAAATATAAATAACTACAAATAGCTTTATTAAGAAGACACGTAAATTATTCAAGTAAACATAAACGACTGACATCTTATTAATATTTACTTGATTGAATTAAAGGTCTTAACTTTCACAGATGTGTCCGAACCTACTATAAACTCTTCGTTCGCGTAAAGCTTACAATGGGTTTTACTATGTAAAACAATGAATGAAATACAAAATCTAATATTACTAAATCGTTTACTTCTCTTCTATCTTTGCCTAAAAGTTATGTGTGAATATCGTAAGCGTTTTAAAAATACTAAACTTATCTTCGGTTTGTTCTGTTTCGCTATAAGATTAAGTATACCTACGTATTGTGAACTTTTTATCCTTTTTTTGTACTAAATGAAAACTGAGATGTTTTATACATAAACAATTTAACATTTGATCGAAGAAACCAAAATCATCCTGCACTATTAGATAATTTAATATAGTTAGCATTGCTTACACTGTTCCATTTGATTGGTGAATGTTATTCAATTCATTTAAATAAACAAATGAGTCGAATACGATATAACTAATTAGTTAGTTTGAATTATGTCTCTGTCGCTACTAATAAATATTTAACTAAACCTAGTCCAATAACAATATTTTTGGCATGTTATTTACCAGCGTACCAGTCTAAAAATATTGGTCCTACTTATTATGTACGGTCGGCCAAGAAAGTGGTCTATCAGTTTTCACAGAACTTCTCGTGTAGGTAACCAATAATCGCACTGTACTATTTATTCTATGGGAGTGCTTAAATTCAATCAAACGCAGCAATGAATAATAAATCGACGTCATTCAATCGAATTCGACATCAGCCATGGCCGCCTTCTGTGGCATTTTAGTGTTTAGTCATCATTATAACAGCCCATAGCAATATCTCTCCTATGAGAGGAAATGCCGTCATCGCCACGCCTGGCTGGTTAGCGATCGCCGCACCGTCTTGCAGTTAGGCGTACTAAAATACTAGAAAACAGCCGCTGTCTCTCTGCTTTCATCAACTTTTATGATAGCTATGGAATGATCCATATAAAGGAAAAATAATGATCGTTGGCGGTGGTACACACATATATACATACATACGCTCACGCCTATTATCCCTAACAGGGTAGGCAACAGGTAGGTAAGGGACCATCCATAAATTACGTCACACGTTAAGGGGAGGGGAGGGGGTCGACAAAGTTTGACATTGTGTGACAAGGGGGTGGGAGGGGTCATAAGTTTCGTGACGTCACATTTCAAAATTTGTTATGAGTATCAAAAAGCGTTAACTATTAACGACAAACTTAACTCCCTCAGTCCCAAGCACTCTTTTTACGTTTTTTCTTTGGTTGAGAGATTGAGTTTTGAGTTCCCCAAAAAAAATAACAACACTATTAAGTACTGCTTTTATTAAAAAATTACAAAAAATGGAAAATATGCAAAATATGTGACGTCACGCTAGGGAGGGGGGAGTCTTACAAATGTGACCAGCTGTGACAAGGAGGGGGGAGGGTTCAAAAAAATCATAGAATTCGTGTGACGTAATTTATGGATGGTCCCTAACAGGGTAGGGGTAGGGTTAGGTAACTTGGTAAAACTTAAACTTCTTTAATGGAATTTAGGTCGAATCTATTTTTAAGGAGTCGGCTCCTTAATTCTACCATTACCTATTTTAAAATAATTGAAAATAATTGAAAATCGTTAGTTACTATCGTGACTTATTTACAAACAAAAGACATCAACGCGTGCTCAAGGTCTTACGCTCCATTTTTTTTTCAAATATTACATGTAGGTACATAAACATTATAATTTCGTTATGCAATGCAGTGTGTGATACATTTTCTATGCAGTGTACATGATGTTATTTTTCCTTCACAGCCACTGACCCCTACTTACTCTACCAGCAGTCTTGAAAACTCAAATTTTACGTAATGTGCAACATTATGTCAGCTGCTAGATGCGCCTAATGCTTAATAGACACGGGCCTCCACCAAGGATTTCACGTCGGTCGATCAGTCCTGGAGACGTATTTTTGAAACAATAGAATTCCAATTCGCATACGAATTGACAAGATTTGTATGAGATTCTCATGCGAATCTTGTCAATTCGTATGCGAATTGGAATTCTATCGTTTCAAAAATACGTCTCCTGCGCTAATCGTCGTCTGCGCCTTTCGTTTCGTAATCGCCATTTTTGTTCAATGCAATGCTCAACTTAGACAACATTTTATATGTTTGTTATTTTCATCATAAAAGACAAGCGGCCTCTTGGTCTAGGGGTATGATTCCTGCTTTGGGTGCAGGAGGTCCCGGGTTCAAATCCCGGAGGGGCCCTTTCTTTTGGTTCACTAATCAACGAAGCAATAAATATAAAAGACATAATCAATGCAAATCTTATAAGCTGTTATTACTTTTTTCTATGTTGATGAATAATTAGATAATATTTTAAGTTCTAGAAACTATTCATGTGCAATTTATGAGATAAAGCTCTCTAAGCAAAGTTCTTTTGACTGACACTGAAAAATATGTTTACACAAATGTGATAGCCCAGTTATAGATTTAGTAATAATTTACAAGAAGTTTACAAGCTGTGTAAATAAAATGCATCACTGTTTACAGCGCTACCTAGTGATTGTAATATGAACTCTAATACGTGCACAAACACTCAGAAAGCGAACCTACTTTACTTGTTGTCAAACTTTTGTAGATGGCGCTAATGCATTTTCAAGCGCCATCTCTTGAAAACTTATGTAACTTCAAAACGACTAGCGCTCCCTATGAACAATATTACAAACCATAAATAGCTAATCAGCTCGCTAGATGTCGTTCAAATCGATAAAACAGCTGATGAAAATGATGTTTTGTAGCTTTTCTTACATTGGTTGCTAACTTCAGACTAGTCATTGACAGTCAGTCAGAATTTCGCGTTCGTGTGCGTTGTGTTGTGTCTATTCGTTTGCCAAATATTTTATTTTGTTGACTAATAAAATCGAAAAGTGAAGTCTTCGTTGCTTGTGCATCTCAAACAGTGAACAGATAATAAAATCCTTGGATTTTGTAAAACATTTTGCTTACAAACTCAACATTAGTAAACATACCTTTCACAAAGGATAGATTGGACTGGACGGACTTGTTTTACTCCTACAGCGCAGTACACACAACAATCGAGAAGAACGTAAGTAGATATTTCAGTAAATCCTGACGTAGGCATGCTTTTTTTAGAAACGAAAATAGAATTAGGAAAACTAAAACCAGATTTGTCCTTTATCGATTTCTCTGGCTTCTGCTCTTACAGGTCACAAGCTTTTACTTACAGGTAGGCCAGAAACATTGAATAGTGTACATAAATGCCATTTTATACAGCATTTATAGGTTTTAACGTGTCTAGATTCTGAGAAAAGTCAAGGTTATTGATTGATGTCACCTACTGGCCAACTCAGCTGTTTGTGGGGTTTTGTTTATTACAGCTGTTTATTTGCTATGTTTTGTCTGACTCTCACGTGAAAGATACTGAATTTGAAACACCATAATATGATATTTTCCAGATCCTCCTCGAATCCATTATCTTAGAATGGGGGGTAATAAACCAGTAACCCACTAGCTATGATTGATTTATCTTACTACCTACATCAAATAAAGTAATATTGCATCCCTGAGTAGGTACTGAAACATTGTGTAGTTAAACTTGCCCTACTTCTGAAACAAAGAATGCCCAATCTTAAACTGTCTGTTATGACAAGGTTACTGCAGACAATCACACACACTCAACACAATCTAGATCATTGTCACACACAATAAATGACTTATAAAATAAATATTTATGTTACAAAAACGTAAATAATAAATATTAGATTTACTTACCTCAAAGTACTGAATACTTAATTTGAGGCACTGTACAGACATAAATGAAACAAAGTTCAAAATACCAAAGGATCTTGTTTCCCCAAAATATGAGCATTTGACTAGGTAAAAATGCTTAGGTAGGTACCTACTTAGTTACTTTGTCATTCCAAGTATAATTTCTGTTTAATCTGTTTATTAAGGCGGTTGCTGAGGTGTCATTTTCATACAACACGTTTCACCAATACACGCCGGACTGAAAGTATATCAGATTCTCCAAACTACTTTGAAAAATTGTTTAAAAAATCTAGTTTTCGGCAACCGAATAAAATTATTAATAAATCAAACCATTTTTAAATTATAAGTCTTCGAAATTATTAAAATTTTTGCCTAGCTTCTGTTTGTGTGCGTTACATTTACAGAAATTGACAGATACATAGATAGGAAATGTTTCCCGCCATACATAAACTGGCCGTTCTGAGACGTGATACTGTTTAACTTTGTTTCATAAAAATTAATGTAAAATGAGTTAAAATCGCGTTATTTTAATTAAATTTAAATTTAAGGTAACATATATATAACAAAAACTACTTAGAAACGCTTATACTTATTTATTTTAATTTTTTGCAAGGCTTTATCCGAAATGTATAGTTTTCAAACGCATTTTGATTAATGTCACAGATTATGAAATGTGTCAAGTTGTCATTGATTTGTTTGTTATGATTCTAATTTTTGTAGATTTTGTATTTTAGATGGTACAAATGGTTGTTCATAAGAACGTCCGATTACCATTAAATTAAAATAAGCAAATCACCTAACAGCTTACGCGTGACCGAGGCCGAATCCCAAGCTGTCTCGAACTATATTTTTCCTAAAACATGAACCAAAAAATGCGTCGTAAGTATTTGTAAGCCGTAGGTAGGTATAATAAGTGAAAATTCTAGTAACAGTAATCTACAACAAGTTTTCATTTTATTGTAGCCGTAGAAAGGGTCCCGTTCTGTTTTCCCACTAAACTGAAAAGCTTTTCCCAGGGATCAGGTCAAAATGTGAAAACAATAGTTAGCCTCTCCATTCAACTCGACTGATCAGCTGATTTACCTACCTACTAAGTAGGTATGAAAATTTAAGAAGTCGAATTTATTTTGAGAATTTCAAATAGGTTCTTTGAGGAAAGTTTTCAGTTTTAAAGAAAATTAGCCTCTAAACTCTAAAGGTTCGTTTACATATCAAAGTCGCCTTATAAAAAGAAACGCCTTATAAAGAGAAACAAGCCCCCCGCTTTTGAGTGTTTTTAATATGCTCATTATTTTAAAAACTTCATTTTTGCAATCAATGAGCATTTGACAGGCTCATTCATTGCCTTTTTCTAGAGTAAGTACCTAAGTAAGAAATAATTTCATTACAGATACAGGGTCAACTCAGAACATCGGGAAGGGGGCATTGGGACAAGACTAATTTTTATAAAACATGCATGCTGCCAAAAGAATGCCTTCCAAGATCCACCGTCTCATAAAGGGCCCAACAAGTACAAAACGAGAAAAAATTAATATCAGCCTATCATAGTTTTGGAAAATAAAATGTTGATTTAAAAAACTTCTAAACGAGTCTCTCATTCTTTTTACAACCTGGTATGATTAGTTATTAATTCAAATCCCTAGAAACACCAGCCAAGTTTGCCACACATTTGACTTTACCTTCACGATAAGAAGAAGAATTCAAATCCCTAATTCCCGACTAATATTACAAATGCGAAAGCAACTCTGTGTGTCTGTCTGTCTCTCAGTTAAGTATGCTTTCACGCCTAAACTACTAAACCGGTTACAGAGATAGATTAGACCTTGGGAAAGGACATAAGCTACGATTTATACCATAGCTGGGCAACCTGTAGACCATGCGCGCGGAGCCGTGGGCGGAAAGCTAGTTATTTATAATTTAATACGATATATCCTCAAGTGTTCAGGCTCATTATGACATTTTTCTTAAAATGTCCTTTCTCAAAATGTTCTTTTCGCGTAATATCCTTTTCGAAAAAGGACATTTTCAAAAAGTGGTCAGGCTAATTATGTCTTTTTCTCAAAAGCTTTTTCGCAAAATGTCCTTTTCAAAAAAAACTTATGTACAAGCTTTGGTTTACTAGGTTATTTTAATTTTTGATTGTTTTTTCAATTTGGAATCCATGATATTTTTATTAATATGTTTTTTATAGACATACACTGTAGAGCTTATACAAAGTATAAGTGTAATATATGATCACAGATATGGGTATATTAAATAATATCTGTACATAACTGTTTTGTAAGCAAGTATCCGCAATTGTATTTCTCAGTAAGTGAACTATGCAATTTCTTTTGAGAAATAAATTTCTTAAACCATAGATCATGATCGGCTCCAAATAACCATTTTTCCCGGAAACTTAAAGAAGGTATTGTTATCTACTTTAGCGCTACGCAATGTACAGAATGCGATATAGGTTTTTGGATGTTTATGATTTACGCTATTATTTTAATTTTTTAATATAAAATAGACTATAATTCAATAAATAATTTAATTTTAAAACAGGAAACCTTTAAAATAAGCATTTCAAAAGGAACGGAACGAGGCAAAAATTTGGGTCATTGACTTGGGCCGTGGGTAATTTTTATGTGAAACGCTGGCAAGTTTTATGCCTTCCTGAAATCACACTGACTGAGACCTGCTTTAGCATTAAATATGTCTTCCAAAACGATTCATGAAAATGTATGGGATGGCTTCGCACAAACTGAAACCCTGATTCAAGCTGTCATTCTGAACAATTTTATAGCGGAATTTTCCACGCGTTTCTCGTAGTTACACTGATTGTGACACCAGATTTCACTCGTTCCTTGTGGCAACACTGGTTTTTACACAAAGATAACTTTTCCCATAGGTAACACCACACTAGACATCGCATCGATTATCGATAAAACACATCAGAATGTTTTTTAAATGATTTTATTTAGCTTGCCTTGTTATCTAGTAATTGAAATTTGACTCCTTCCTTTTGACTGATTGATCTAAAATTTTGTAGGTACGCACCTTTAGTTTGGATGATTATATAGTTTAATACATTCGGTATCATTGTAAACCAATATGGCTGCCAACTTTTTTTTATTTATTAATTCCATAGATTGATGAGGAGAGTGGTGTAATGACAGGTACCTAGCACATACCGAATTATTTTTTAGCTTTGAATACACTGTCTACATCATTTTAATATTTATTTTCACCAAAATCGTTTAACTTAACAAAATTTTTCACTCATTTTTTTCGTAATGATAAGCTAAATATTCAAAGTCAAACTATTATGTAACTCCGTTTCCAGTAGTGAACTACTAGCAAAAAATTTCAAGAGGATTACGACATTACGATCCGTGTTGTTAAGTTCTTCCGTTCTGATATTTGGCTGGTGCTGATATTTGCTATATTTTTTTTTTTTGGAATAATAAACCTTTGCGAAAAATATAATCTGTTGTAACATTAATTATTAAAGAAAACAAACTTCATTGTGATTTAAAAAACAAAAAATTATTTCTGTAAAGAAAATCAATCTATAGAGCTCGTTGTTCTATAAAACGAAATAACAGAGAAATAGTGTAATCCTTCCTTCCTCGTGTAGATGTTCGAAAGATACAAATGAAATATCAAAACGGTGTCTTTACGTAACAATGTGTAAGTACCTATTAAAAATACCCTTTTTCAGAAAAAAAAGTTCTGAAGAATGTCCTAAGTCAACTGACACAATTTTTAAGTTCCTGGGCTAAATTTTATATAAAAGCAATGTAATTAATTTTAATACTTTAAATTTAAGCGCAAGGCTGTCATGTTTACTAATGTCAAGTATATGAATCTATGACATTAATGGATGACTAACCGCGCAACTGATTCCTAGATTTGCGACCATCTTACTTTTGAATTTAATTTTGGATTTTTTTTATTGGGTTATTTTGAAACACTTGCCGACGTAGCGTAGTATGTCGTTTTGATTGGTGTTCCACCAAATATGGTGGACAGGCTGTATGTTGTCTTTTTATTCTGATAAAAAATATTATCTCTCATCAGTAACTACATTTCTTTGCAATTTTTTTTTGACCTGACTAATAAAGTAAAACCACAAATTAAGAATTATTTGTAACTGTTATGATGTTTATTGTAGAGACAATATAACACGATGTATATCCATTGGCTGTAAAATTTCTGCCCTTAATTTCATCAAGTGGATTTTATGGGACTTTAACGAACTTATAGACTTCAAATTTAAGAGGGTTATTAGTCGACAATTGTTAAAATACCCTGACTCATTCAAACCGAAAAATAGATACTCTAATTCGCTACCAGTTCAGATAATACCGTTATGAAATAGCATAGTCAGAAAAGCACAACTTTGAATATTTTACTTATTAATACGAAACCACATTCTAATGTGTTACATCGATACTCGATAGTCGATCTCTTCTGCGTTGATACTAACGGGGAAAGGGTCTTCGACGTGGTTACACTCGTGTAACAGCCAGGATAACAAAAAAAACGAGTGAAATCTGATGTAACAATCAATATAACGTGAAATGAGTGGAAAATTCCACTGAAAAGTTCAGAATGATTATCTGAATCAGGGTTTCAATTTTTGCAAAGCCATCCCTTAACACGAAACGTTTTGAAAGAAATATTTTATGCTTAAGCTGGTCGCAGTTGGTATGCTTTCAGGGAGGCATAAACTTGACAGTATTTTCTTTTACAAACATTGTCCGTCATTTTGAATTGTAATTTACCTATAGCAACATTTATGACACACAAGTTTGGTCTAGTGGTAGTGGCGCTGCCTCTTGATCGACGGGTCCTGGGTTCGATTCCCAGTCGGGGCAAATATTTGTGTGAAAAGCAAATGTTTGTTCTCGGATCATGGGTATTTGTGTTTGTCTTTATGTGTGTTCCGAGGGACCCACGACACAAGGGAAAACCTTAATGTGGGCCTTTGAGTGTGTAACGTTTATTATTATTATTATTATGTAAAAACGTATATCCGTCAATCTGGGTTTCAAAGTGGATGTCCCATATCAATATTTAAAATTAAAAAAACTTGATTTGGGGCCCTATGTAAAGCTCGACCTTTGTCCTCGCTTTATAGGCAGCTTGACTTAGCCTGTGGCCTTACCTCCCCGTGAGACGTAATTCCCGTGAGACCCCGCCTAGACGTAATTCAGTTCAAAATAAATGTGAGTCATTTTTAACAAAAAGACATTTTACGAATATAACATTTTGCGAAATGTACAATATGAGCTTGGACTTTTTAAATTTTCAACACCATGACGCAATCCAGATTTCCTACCTAGATATATATATAGGTGCCTACTAACAATCCGCTTCGGCTTCGAAAAGGTATTGCTAAGTGAAGCACAAAAACAGTCACCTATCATAGTCAACTTTTAGAATGGGGTAGGTACCTAACCTTAAATACTGCTTTTAAATATGATTGCTTTTATTTTTGAGTGTTTTGAAGCACAAAAACGGTCACCCATCACGCTTTAATTCTTCAGAAGGTTGCCTAACCTCATTGACCGCATTCAGATTGTCAATGAACTGAATTTTGTGTGCTCAAGAATCGAAAAGCGGCTTTTGAGAACTGAGCGTAAAAACACGCTGAAAATGATAGTGATAAGTGACCAATATGCTAGAGAAGTTACGAACTCAAAATTTTGATTTGTATTTAGATTCCTGATAATCTGACAGATAAAACACCTCCTACCAGTAAATTGACAGATAAATACGCGAGAATTTATGAATGAAACTCTCAATTCGAACGTCTATGTGTGCGTAATAAACTTTTATTGCACGTTTTCGCAATACATGGGAAAATAAAACATTAAAATAAACTGAATCCTTACTATAACAGTCAAAGATAGATACAGGCTTTCGGCAATTTCAAAACATTATGCAAAACTTGTCTTAATTATGAAATAATCGACAAAATCATGACGAAATTACCAATTCTAAAAACAGCGCCATCTAGTGGGACTTTTTCAATTTTGGTTTCACAGCAACCGCCTTAATGAAAATTGATTAAACAGTTGGGTTCTTTTTTCCTTCCTTATCATATAGATACAATAAAGCAGGTGTGTGGATAACTTGACTAACTCTAGATCCAGAATTTTCAAAATGCTAATGGCTTGGCATTGGCATAGTCAATTGACAACACATTTCAATATAATTTCTGAAGATCGAACCAGTGTTCCCAGCCCAAAGTACATTGTTTAACATCAGCGATCGATTCTATGTATAGAGCGACCACCACTGGGGATGAGCGCTCGGTACATATGTGTCTACTATCAATACAAATAAAGATAAGTTTATCACCTACTAGCTGTCCGCCCACGACTTTGTTCCCGTGGGAATTGTCCTGGTGCCTTTTCATTTTTTTTTATATAAACCTGGTCGTGACAATAAGGAACACAACAATGGATTTTTTTTTTTTAATTTAAGCCTGGTTGTGACAATAAGGAACACAACAAAAAAAGAATCATCCAAATCGGTCCAGCCGTTCTCGAGTTTTGCGCTTAGCAACAGATTTAGTGATTCATTTTTATAGATATACGTACATTAGGCATCATACTTTCTATTTCTGCCCATCATTTACATTATTTTCAAAACTTAGGGTTGTACCAAATGAATCTTCAACCTGCAAACCTGCCTCCAACTCTTGGTTTAAGTTTGGTTTGATTTCTTCTCCATCAATGATGTTATAAATAATTATTCAATAAAAATGATATTATAGGTAAGTAGGTAGATAACTAAATATTATTCTCAACCTTCATAAATTTCATAATACACACATCAACACAGTTTAGGGATATTGCACGATTTTTCATACAAAAGAGGTCTGTTTGAGAAGCTATAAAAGCATATTCGAGATACATGGAGGGCTGTAATTTTCAGACATGCAAGTGCTAAACCTGAATTTTCAATTATAGTCAGTAAATTTTGTTTTACTTGTAATTTGTGAAAACGTGACGGAAACGAAAATAAAAATGCATCTTTTGCCTACTTTTTATATCAAAATTTTCGCAAATTTTCTTTTCATTTTCGTCACGTTTTCACAAATTTCAAGTAAAACAAATTTTATTGACTAGAATTGAAAATTCAGGTTTAGCACTTGCTCGTCTGAAAATTATAGCGCTCCATATATCTCGAGTATGCTTTTGTAGCTTCTCAAACAGACCTCTTTTGTATAAAAAATCGTGCAATATCCCTAGACCGTGTTGTATATTTATGCTATAATATGTTACAAATGTTACGAATAGATAAATACTAGAATAGATAAAAACTAGGTGAGCTGTTTTACTCAGGTCAGGATACTGTATTTTTATAACATTCTAATGTTTACCTAACTTATATGAATTTAACTATAGGACTACTTTTATGAAAACTATTGCATAAGATGTTTACATTCTATGAAATCTTACAGAACTGTTAAGTTTGCAATAGCCATTGGTGCAATAGAACTAAACTGCTCGTAATTCAGAGATTATGAGAATGCAACAAAAATTAACTGACAAAAGGGTGCACAAGACTCCTTGAACAGACAATATTTTTTTCTGCACCTCTTGATCATTTCCGTTTATTATACTTACCATTTTAGAATAGATAACATTTATTGTGTGCTGAGAGAAATTGTCATGATTACAATGGACACCTGCCTAGTTAAAACTTCAGTGTCGAATGCGTCCAATGGGACCTTGCCTCGAGGATATACTTACAAAACAAAACCTTTGATTTGTTATGAAATTTCTTGTTGTATTGCTGAAAAGATATTAACTACTTTTTAGCAACCTTTATACCCTGATGACTTCAATACTGTGTGGCCTACATATTTATTATACCTGAATTGATTTCATTCTCCACTGAAACTTATTGTTTAGAAACAAATCTTTTGTCTGCTCTGCACTTCATGGTCGGTTCGTTATTCTGAATATTATGGGCATCATGCGTTACTTCATTGCATTGCTATCAAACATGTGCAGAAAGAAATGACTCATTAATTTAATTTCGCTTCAGATTTATTTGATAAACGCTTTTAAGATACGGTTGGTACCTAACATTTAAAGTAAATATATACTGGGTAGGTAACTACTAACTACATACGTAGCGCAGTTTTATTAGAGATTTGCATAGCACGCAAAACCGTGGAGTGCGGTTAGTGGGTCAGTGGCGAGTATACTTCCGCGTGGAACAGCGCAGCAGCCGCTCGATGCGCCGGCGCAGAAATGCGATACGCTTGCCAACTGTCCATTCTTTATAACTCAATACGAGATACGTAGTTCATCAGCCTAGTTATCCATGTCCGTCCTATTTCAAAGTGCTTGTTGCCCACTTTCTTTCGAGCACTGTTATGATTTCTAGGGCACAATGATCGGTAGTTGCCAGTATTTAAATCTAGATTTTATTTTCATATCAACCCAAACAAATCCTACGTTGAGGATGTATGGATGTTTGTTACTCTTTCACGCTCAAACGGCTGGACCAATTTTGATAAAATTTGGTATGGTATGGACCAATTTTGATAAAACCCTGGATTAAGGCGACTACAGCACCTAAATTACGATTTTATGATGCGTAGATAAGCATGACGCACTGCATTAAATCGAAGAAAAAAATACTATACGGTAATATTCAGGACATAAACTAGTTTGCTGAAAACATGATTTAGCACTTTTGGTTCGATAGAAAAAGCTCACAAAGTCACCTCTAAATACCAATATCCCTACTAATATTATAAATGCGAAAGTAACTCTGTCTGTCTGTCTGTCTGTCTGTTACCTTTTCACGCCTAAACCGCTGAACCGATTTTGATGAATTTTGGTACAGAGATAGATTAGAGCCTGGGAAAGGACATAGGCTACATTTTATCCCACAGTTGGGCACGATATAACCTGTAGTCCACGCGGGCGGAGCCGCGGGCGGAAAGCTAGTTGTGTATATTTTAAGCTGTAAAAACGATAGTAAAATGCACACAGGAACTTGAGTTTGCTATCAAAATGTTCGTGATTGAACACTCTCGATAAGTAGTTTACGCATTTTTCGATTTAAGCTGTTACCTTTCCATAAATCTATTTTTTCTAACTTTCGAACATGTTTTTACACACGCGCGCTTTCATAGTCCGTAAACTTCGTGTATCGACACTGTTCGCACTGCCGGCGCAGGCCTGTTAAGAGACGGAGATGGCACTATTCCTATGTGTGCTGCTTTTATCGGGTGCTGTAGTCGCCTTAACACTTAGACTACCTAATTTTCCCAAATTCTCACGGAAACGAAGTCCCGGTCGGAAAGCTAGTAATTAATATTTCTTAAAATTAAAACAAAGCATCGGGTCGCGATAGTTTCAACATAAATCAGCTTTCACCCGAGTATGGTATTGCATCTAAACAGTAGATATTACAGTACCAAATTGCGCTGTCATAAGAACCCTCAAGTGTCATCATCTTTATTAGCCAGAGACGTTGTTACATACATACTTCACACCTTGTGCTATCGTAAACAAACGGCGAACTAGTCTATAAATGTGCCGCTCCGCCTGGCAGTCGGGTCACATGTAATTTGAATGCAGCATTACAACGTCTACTTAATTGTGAAAGAAACGTGATACATCTCAACCTACGCTACTGTAGTTATAAATCAAACCGACTTCAAAAAAGCGAAAAATAAAGACTACTACTATAGTTACTGATTTGTTTGAAGTAGGTGGCTAACCAAATAAGTTTGATAGGCCAGCTATATTTTTCGCTTTTTTGAAGTGGGTTTAAATATATTTTTTAAGATTTTTAGTGTAAACAATAGAAAGTACGTGAGAACCATTGTAAGTGCCTATTAAATTCGAGGGTTGCCCTCGATTTCGCTGAGATTCCGTCATCAGATCCTAACTTGGTGACAATGAGACCGCCTCTAAGGTATACTCTTTCAAACAAACAAAAAATTTTGAAAATCGCTCCACAAATGGCGGAGAAATCGCTAAACATACATTAAAAAAAACGGGCAAGTGCGAGTCGGACTCGCGCTCGAAGGGTTCCGTCCGTATCATTACCTATAAAACTGGCCAAGTGCGAGTCGGACTCAACAAAAACCATTATCTCTATAAAAATGGCAAAAAAATCACGTTTGTTGTATGGAAGCCCCCTAAAATATTTAATTTATTCAACTTTTTAGTATTTGTTGCTATAGCAGCAACCAAAATACTCGTACATCATCTGTGAAAATTTCAACTGTTTATCTATCACGGACGGTTTATGATACAGCCTCGGACAGACTTATCTATAAACACGAGCAAAAAATCACGTTTTTTGTATGGGAGCCCCCTTAAATATTTATTTTATTCTGGTTTTTACTATATGTTTTTATAGGGCACAAAGAAATACCTCATCTGCGAAAATTTAAACTTTCAACTATCACGGTTCATGAGATACAGCCTGGTGACAGACGGACGGACAGACAGCGGAGCCTTAGTAATAGAGTCCCGTTTTTTCCCTTTGGGTACGGAACCCTAAAAAAGGTACATACAGTCGAATTTAGAACCACCTCCTTTTTAAAAGTCGTTTAATTACTAGGAGTGATCAAAAAGTTGTGATAATGACCCACTTGTACAATTCATAATTTACTCATTCATACCAATAGTTAAAGATCATTTAATTACGAGGTTAGATACAAAAAATTAAGTCTTAATTTTAAGAAACATAGAAACCGTGTCTAGTTGTTTGAAAATTCCGACGTAAAATATCATTATGGAGAAAAACGAAGTGCGAGCCGTTATTAAATACCTCAGTTTTAAAAGTTAACGACGCAAGAGATCCATCGTGATTTAGTGGAGACTTAAGGTGAGTCTGCTCCACCATATTCTACTGTGGCAAGATGGTCACCTCAATTCAAGACTGGAAGAACATCGACAGAAGATGAGCACCGCTCGGGCCGGCCATCGACGTCAGTTACGCAGGAAAAAATTGAAAAAGTCGAAAAGATTGTTCTAGACGATCGTCGTGTTACAGTGCGTTATTTAGTCCAGGAAACTGGCATTTTGTATGGCAGTGTTCAATCAAAATTAAAAGACTATCTGAGTATGAGAAAAGCCTCGGCGCGTTGGGTACCCAGAATGTTAACAGAAGATCGGAAGAAAACCAGACTTAATCTTTCAAGGTGCTGGTTGGACAGATTTCATGTGGATTCTAACAATTTTTTGGCTCAATTTGTCACTATGGACGAAACATGGGTTCACCATTTTGATCCAGAAACGAAACAACAATCTTTACATTGGAAAAGACCGTCGTCACCAACTCCAAGGAAATTTCGAACCACAGCATCGACAGGCAAAGTCATGGCCTCAATTTTTTGGGATCCCGAAGGAATATTATTAATTAATTATCTTGAGAAGGGACACACAATAACAGGTGTTTGCTATGCATCTTCAATAGCTAAATTGAGAGAGGCTATAAAAGAGAAAAGACATGTCAAACTCAGAAAAGGCATTTTGTTTCATCAGGACAACGCGCAGGTTCACACTTCTGCTGTTGCACTGGATGCCATTTAACAAGCTGGGTTCGAATTAGTGGATCACCCACCTTATTCGCTGGACCTGGCCCCCAGTGATTTTTATCTCTTTCCAAAACTAATAGAATACTTGCGTGGTAATAGATATGCCGATGGTAATGAAGTGATAGAGGCCGTGGAAGGGTTTTTGGAAGGCCAAGAGAAATCATTTTTTTTTAAGGGTTAAAAATGTTGGAGAAACGCTGGACTCGGTGTGTAGATAGAGAAGGAGACTATGTTGAACAACAAATTTTTGTTATTTAAAAAATATATTATTTTCTGTTTTATTATCACTACTTTTTGATCACTCCTCGTATAACAAGATCTACTGGAGCGCTAGACTGAGTACTGATATACTGTAACCTAGGTACCTACCTGCATCCGGAACCTTGGGGCTTGAAAGGTTTTCCATTGTTACACAAAAGGAGCCCCCGGTAGAACGGACTACCTTCGTCTGTTCTGTTGTTGTTGTCTTGCACGTATTAGACCGCTCTTGACCTACATGGTCTCGCCTAATTCACGTTAATTCACTTAGCCAATCAAAACATCAACACGTTGGTTTGTCAACCATGAGTACTATTATCATCTATTATGATGACAAGGTCACACGTGGCCTAATATCCCTAATTCCATAATTCCCTACTTCTTCTATATCTATACATATTATAAAGAGGAAAGATTTGATTGTTTGTTTGTTTGCATTGAATAGGCTCCGAAACTACTGGACCGATTTGAAAAAATCTTTCACCATTAGAAAGCTACATTATCCCCGATGGACATAGGCTACATAATTTTCCCGAATTCCCACGGGAACGAAGTCCCGAGCGGAAAGCTAGTGTATACATAAAAGGCCAACATTTAACCTCTATATCCCATAATAATATAATACATATTATACAGAGGAAAAATTTGATTGTTTGTTTGTTTGCATTGAATAGGCTCCGAACATTTAACCTATATATCCCATACTAGCTTTCCGACTAGAACTTTACTCCCGTGGGAATTCGGGAAAGTTATGTAGCATTCTAATGGTGAAAAAATTTTTGAAATCGGTCCAGTAGTTTTTGAGTTTATTCGTTACAAACATACAAAAATTTAAATCTTTAGTGCAGATATCTTGTGTAAATAAATAAAGTTTTGGTATCACCCCCGACATTCCTAGCTTATAACTTTTAAATGCCTGAACCAATTTTGATAAAATGTAGCTAAGAACTATTTGATCACGTCATCAAAATCCGTCCATTCGTTTAGGAGATAAATGCCAGCACAGATAGATACACACGTCAAACTTATCACACCCCTCTTTTTTCTTTGGGGGTCAAAAAACGTCCATTACCATACACTAAAGTTTTATGAGTCACATTACTATGAATGTTAATTAAGTTAATTAAATGTGTGAAAAACCGGCCAAGAGCGTGTCGAGCCACGCGCAGCAGAGGGGTCCGTAGTAGAAAAAAATGATTCATCTCTATAACTAACTGGTGCTGAACTTGAAAGGGCTCCAATAAAAACCGCAACTAGACCGACAACATAGCGAAACTATAAGGGTTCGTATCTAACTACGGAACCCTGAAATGTCGCCGCGCTTGCATTTATTCACCTGTTATAATTATAAATAATAGTTACATATTATGTTTTTGACTGTTGTTCTTATAGACGTTGAAATCCCCCCGGGATGTCCTGTTTATTTTATCTCCGCGCAAGTCGCGCGACACGTCACCCAGTCTAAAAGTGCGGCGCCTGCGGCATATAGTCCTAGTTGTTATGGAAATCAAGCTGCATTTTATGATAGGAACAAGCCACTTTGCAAATTGATAGAAGGGACCATAATAAAATATTTGACCCGAGGATAAACGAGATTCCCCCATTTGGAACAGAGATGGCGCCACTTACTCGATTTTTTAAAAAAAAATTCTTAATCCTGAATGGATGCTCCGATTTGCATAATGAAGGTGT
The DNA here is from genome assembly GCA_949987775.1 of Aproaerema taeniolella. Classification (NCBI taxonomy): domain Eukaryota; kingdom Metazoa; phylum Arthropoda; class Insecta; order Lepidoptera; family Gelechiidae; genus Aproaerema; species Aproaerema taeniolella. The sequence goes on along the minus strand of OX465247.1, from coordinate 14,042,415 downwards.
CAATCGACAGGAAATTAATTGATTTATTCTAAAAAAAATAAAAAAGCGCCCTAAAATAAATATAAGATAAAAAAAACTGGAATAAATATATATAAAGTGTTTTTTTTGTATTAACGAAACTTTTTGAACAGTGTGTAAGGAAATGGAAGTTTTTATTTATATACATATTGTCACGCAATCATTTACACATTTTGCGCAAAAAACCGTTACTCAATATCTTGTCTCGTTACAAATTTATAGAAGAATTACCGCTGTCGTCCGCAAGACTTTGTCCGAGTATAATTCGTTAAAATGAAAATATTTTATCTTCCCGTCATCCGATGTTTATAAAACTTGTACCAATTTGTAAATCGCTCTCAATCAGTCAATATTCCAGAAATAACATGCCTATTTTAACCTAAGTTAAGTATATATATATATTAACCTATAGCCAGACAGACGTACGAAATTCTAATGATTGTTTTGTTTCTATAAAGATCCTATAAGTTTACTATTTTTTCTTCAAATAATTCTATGTTCTTAGGGTTGTTATAATTCCCAATATTTTTAAACGAGCAATTCTTGTACCTTATACTTTAAACGAGCTATTCTTGTTTATAAATATATATATATTTTTAGGATCTCGGAAACGGCTCCAACGATTTTCTTGAAATTTGGTATGTAGGTTGATTCGGGGGCAAAAAGTCGATCTGGCTAGGTTTCACTTAAAAAAAAATAACCGTGCGAAGCTCGGTCACCCAGGTACTATAAATATGTATATATTTAGGATCTCGGAAACGGCTCCAACGATTTTCATGAAATTTGGTATGTAGGTTGATTCGGGGGCGAAAAATCGATCTAGCTAGGTTTCATTTTAAAAAAAATCGTCACCCAGGTACTTTTATTTATTTACATTGTGTTGATACTGGCGCCACAAGTGCACCTCATGCATTGATAATTAAACTAATTATCTTCCATTTCAAAGGTGCTGGAAACCCTGAAAATAAGGTCGCTATTAGTATAAAATACCAAAATAATAATAATATTAGGTAAATGTAAAATAGTTTTAGAACTGATATTTTACTTACGTTTTGTTGTCACATTGGCCTTTGCACGTTTTACACTGTAACGTGCAAGGAAGACCTACGCGTCGGCAGCCACAACGCATCGAGTTGCAGCTCAATTTACAGCCACAATTATCAAAAAAGCTTAATTCGGGCCAAATTGGAGTGGCTTTGAACCATAGAGGAGTCAATTTTCCATCAATATTGTGCCACCCCCAGACAGATGGACTTGGGGTTGATGCGTCTAAATCTAACGCGCTGCCCCAAATATGGCCCGCTTGAAACGCTGCACGTAAGGCATGCTGTTTAAGGGCAGCGGAAGTAGGGGGCAGGCTCGTCACCATCCTGTTTTTACTTGAAAACAAATCTTGCCGAACCTCATTTACCGTTGAATGTTTGGTTTGCACGTCGTATAGCCTACAAGTGAATCTGCAAAAAAAGTAATCAGCTGATAACGTGTGACATAGTTATATAATATACCTCATACAATAACAAATCATATATATACGAACCGCTCCAAATGACCCATTACTTCTTCAGAAAGTATTTCTGCAGGAATTGACATGCCAGCAAAAGCGGTGGTTGTCTCAGGGTGTGACATCCAAGTTTTAAAACAAGTTCCTTTTGTATTAAAATATGAAGTCGTGTCACACCCTGGAAAGGCATGGACGCCCCGTAGAGCACTTGACATTTCAGGGCCTAAAAAAGTAAGCAATTGTTTTATCGGTTCGCTTTTTATCACTAACGTAAGACATTTTTAACGGATTCTTACCCAAAACAGTAAATATTTTATGCACCGCTCCTCTATGGTTTAAAGCCACTCCAATTTGGCCCGAATTAAGCTTTTTTTATAATTGTGGCTGTAAATTGAGCTGCAACTCGATGCGTTGTGGCTGCCGACGCGTAGGTCTTCCTTGCACGTTACAGTGTAAAACGTGCAAAGGCCAATGTGACAACAAAACGTAAGTAAAATATCAGTTCTAAAACTATTTTACATTTGCCTAATATTATTATTATTTTGGTATTTTATACTAATAGCGACCTTATTTTCAGGGTTTCCAGCACCTTTGAAATGGAAGATAATTAGTTTAATTATCAATGCATGAGGTGCACTTGTGGCGCCAGTATCAACACAATGTTAATAAATAAAAGTACCTGGGTGACGGTTTTTTTTAAATGAAACCTAGCTAGATCGATTTTTTGCCCCCGAATCAACCTACATACCAAATTTCATGAAAACCGTTGGAGCCGTTTCAGAGATCCTAAATATAATATATATATATATATATATATAGTACCTGGGTGACCGAGCTTCGCACGGTTATTTTTTTTAAATGAAACCTAGCCAGATCGACTTTTTGCCCCCGAATCAACCTACATACCAAATTTCAAGAAAATCGTTGGAGCCGTTTCCGAGATCCTAAATATATATATATATATTTATAAACAAGAATAGCTTGTTTAAAGTATAAGATACAAGAATTGCTCGTTTAAAAATATTGGGAATTATAACAACCCTAAGAACATAGAATTATTTGAAGAAAAAATAGTAAACTTATAGGATCTTTATAGAAACAAAACAATCATTAGAATTTCGTACGTCTGTCTGGCTATAGGTTAATATATATATATACTTAACTTAGGTTAAAATAGGCATGTTATTTCTGGAATATTGACTGATTGAGAGCGATTTACAAATTGGTACAAGTTTTATAAACATCGGATGACGGGAAGAGAAAATATTTTCATTTTAACGAATTATACTCGGACAAAGTCTTGCGGACGACAGCGGTAATTCTTCTATAAATTTGTAACGAGACAAGATATTGAGTAACGGTTTTTTGCGCAAAACGTGTAAATGATTGCGTGACAATATGTATATAAATAAAAACTTCCATTTCCTTACACACTGTTCAAAAAATTTCGTTAATACAAAAAAAACACTTTTTAGATATTTATTCCAGTTTTTTTTCATCTTATATTTATTTTAGGGCGCTTTTTGATTTTTTTTAGAATAAATCAATTAATTTCCTGTCGATTGACACCTTAATTATGCAAATCGGAGCATCCATTCAGGATTGAGAATTTAAAAAAAAAAAAATCGAGTAAGTGGCGCCATCTCTGTTCCAAATGGGTGAATGTCATTTATCCTCGAGTCAAATCCTTTATATTGATCCCTACTATCACTATGCAAAGCGGCATATTCCTATCATTAAATGCAGCATCCTGGGAAAAAATGTTCATAACAACTAGGACTAATAGTAGAGAGTAGGCACTGGGGCCGAGCTCTAGCTGCTAGGCTAACTGACGCAAGTTGATTGCGCAAACGCATCGCCGCGCCGCGCCGCCGCAGTCGACCAACCGTGCACCGCCGCAGCGCGGATCGAAAGCAACTTTCAGCACGTTTTGCACTGCGAATACTGCGATATCCATCTAAGCAAGGAAGTTAATTTGTAGACTCATACAATTCTTCAATCGTCTTAAAAATGTGAAGATTCAGCCTTCTTGCTCGCAATTTTGTATAAACACGTTCTTGTTACTGAAAAGGAGCTCAAAAAATCGAATTAAGTTTAAACGGCGAACGATTCTTCCTAATTAGCTGTATAAATGTTTATACTTATTAAAATTCGAATCCATTATCTATTCATGGTGACGTATGATTATGTCTACTAGCAAATCACTCCGTTCATTCATTACAAAACATTGAAAACCAAATAAAGTGTGTCGGGAAAAGTGGAACGGATGTGCGAATCCTTGTCATCGCGTGATTAACTTCAGCGTCATATTTTACTTATTTCATTTGTAAACCACAACTTCTAACAAAGGTTGGGAGTTTTTTACTGACATGACATTTAATACCAAGGTCCGGTACTCCGGTACCATTTACACGAACAGAAAGTCCGAGGTCAAATGAGAGTTGAGACGTGAATTGGCCTAACAATGAAGACAACATTATCAAATGTATCAAATACAAGTAGGTTACAACGTTACACTTCTCAAGACTTATGTATACTGGAGGTAATTTAGTACCTAAGACGTTAAATAAACTTCGAAATATAGAGCTTAAGTCGAGTTAAACTTAATACTTTTTCGTTCGAAACAAGTTAACACAATTTTATTTGTTAACAAAAATCTACAGCAACACGGGATCATGTGTTATTTCTATTACTAGCATTCCGCTCGGCACTTCGTTCCTGTGGGAATTCGGGAAAATTATGTAGCCTATGTTACTCAGGGATAATGTAACATCCTAATGGTGAAAGAATTTGAAATTGGTCCAGTAGTTTTTAAGTTAATTCGTTACATACAAAAAATCTTTCCTCTTTATAATATTAGTGTAAATTATATCTAAGACTTATTGCTGATAAAGGATATAACATTTTTTTCTCAAAAAAATATTAGTTTGATCTCAGAGTTTCTCATTTAAGCGCTAGCTGATAAATTTTCTTTCTGTTTTCATTTTTATTTTAAGGTAAGATTGTAGGTATTTTTATTGTAGCCTAATTCTGTTTACATTATTCGACCACACTTAGTTTATTATTACAGCGTAACTCACTCTTCAATCGATGACATTATCATTTTGAACTCTGATATTTATCGTTTACAGTCACTATGCCATTTATAACTTTTAGCTACACCACTATGAAATCATCAGCATTACAGAGGCTTCGTTTTTGGCTCCAGGCAGTTGGTAGCTTTTAATTGCACGGAGAATGGAAATTAAATATTTACTCAGATCTCCGGAGGCTAGCAGTTTGTCACATAATTACACCCTTTTGCATTAATAGTAAGTGACTTTAATAAAACAGGTCACAACTGAAAAATGGTATGAAAGGGTTAATTGTCTTTAGAACTTTAGTATTTATATATCATGTGTTCGTATTTCGTTGAGTGTGACAGTTATGGCATTCCCCCAAGTTATTGGTCAGAGGCCTTCCCAGCTGTGGGATCTTACTGCCTCTCATGATGATAAGACCTATTCGTACTTATTCGTAGGCATTGTAATAGGGGTTAAAATATGAAATTGTCGATTTTATTCAAGTTCTGTTTTGTTCGTAATTTCCTTAATGAACAGTTATGTCTAAAATACTTTTTATCATTTGAAAACTTGGCCTTGTTTAGGAGATTGAGAATAAATTAATACATTTTCACTTAGATTTTTATATACTTACTGAAAGCGAAGCCCAAATAGCTTGTTTTATCGGTTCCCCGTTTCAAAACTTATTTTCGCTCACACTTGTTACACTTGCTGCTTTTAATGAACTAAGAATGCTCATAGTTAGCTTAATGTTGTTTAGATAAAATTTCGACAAATTTGAATTTTGTGATCCCAAGAAATTTTTTAAAGTTTGAAAAAACCTGTTTTCCAAAAAAAAAATATGGAGTAGGTACGGCAATATCATATTTTAAGGTAATATTTAATGTAAATAAAAAGTTACGTTTTGCGAATTATGTGGAGAAGACGCTAGACGGGAAGAAAAGACATGCGAGATTGCAGATGTTGTAGGCGAAAGGACGGAAACATTTACCGGTATAAGCAGCAGACCCTATCATTCATACAATCTAACAAAAAAACAAACGTGAACACACTTGTCGCGCTGTAAGTCAAGGTGCGTTGTTGCGGTTGAAACTTGAAATAAAATAAATAGGTATCGGTGTAATATGTAGGTAAAAAAAGAAATAGTAACATGAACAAGGAAATAGCGAATAAAAATCACATCTACGGCATTCATAGAATACGGCATCGCGAACCGGTACAACAAAATATATAATTAATTTAATATTATACTAGTAATAGATCACCTCATGTGTGGCTGTAAATTGCATCTAACTGGATGCACTTATGAAATACCTACCTGGCTATTATGTTGTTATGCACAGTTGTCTTCGAAGTAACAAGCCGGTGCGTTCGAGTTAACACTTTATCTAACCATTTAACACATCTAAAGTGTGTATTGTGTGTTACAAGAGTAAATTAAAACCTATGTTTAATTTCCCACAAGACACGTTACAACGGATACAAACGACCAAACATTGAGTTAATAATTAAATATTACCCTGTACATACTATTAAGTATTCTGTGGTATTAATACTCCGTCTCTCTCCTTGAAACTCCGACGACACGTTACCTAAAATTTCTAATGTACCTAAGTGAGGATTCCCAAAACCCTTGGATTTTATGGTAGGTAGGTTAATTGTGCAAATTAGTCCTAAAAGTGTTTTGTTAGTTTCTGTAACGCCAAAAACTTATTAAATTTGGACTAGTAGGCATGACATATAATTATATGAGTTCATTTTATTGTTCAACAACAGCCCATTCGCAGTTACGGGCCAGGCACAATAGATCGGACAAGGACAAGCTAAGTACTATGGCTACAGGTCTATCGGACACTATTTGTTTTGCCTCTTTGTCCACGACAGCATTGTTGTTCAACCGCTGGCGGCATGAAATCGATGAAAACGAATATAATTACACTTACTACGGCAATACACCGTTTTGATTTGATGTGGATTACTGCGGACAGTCATTAGTGTCGAAAACCCCATGTTTTAAAACGTTGCTAAACTGGAAATTTGATTAATAGACCGCGATGCTTAATGTCATCCGCAGTTGGATATTAAATTATTTTAGGACTTTATAACTACGGAATAGTGCGGCTCTTATGGTCATAATGATTTGACGGACAAATACTGACCGTGATCACAACGACATTGTTTTTATTCTCTGTTGTAACATCCTCAATTATTATTTTAGCAGTTATTATTATTAGTTATCTATAAATACTATAACAAGATCCAATCCATACCACACACTCACGCCTAAATAGGAACATGTGCATGAATATTGTGCCTCAGAAAGGTGGACCTTAAAGAAACTATAAAAACTATACAGTATGTCGTGGCGCAGGCAATCCATCAGCTTCACGAACACGAAACATCGCAATAAAGTTAATTTGGAACATTATGCGAAAACCGTGAATTAGTAGGCAGGTGGCTGCCACCAATACGAAGGACTGCCTATGCTTGTGACCTTGAGGGGTCGCTGGCGTAAGGGAGTGCTCTGCGCCAAAGGCTGGGCCCTAATAGCGTTACTTAACTTATACAATACCCGTAACGATGTTATTAGGCTGATTATTTTTTTCGCGATAGCTGTTTTGTTATTTGCCTTTCATATTGCTTTCATATAATATGGCCGATTAATCTATCGTGCACTAGACTTGTTAACTTTAGCCGAATAAGCATCATTATATTTTATCCTCTTTTATAGAGTAGCCTGCAGGTAAATCTGTCTGTCTTGAAAATCCTTTCAAAGTATTAGAGACATTTTTTTATCTTTTAATTACCTGTTTGTAAGCATTTAGCACAAACCGGCACTAGATATTATTATTTTGCAGTAGCGACAACGCTTCTACGGATTCTGTCACAGGAATGACTGAAAAATATCCTTTAAATTGTCAGCAGTGTTGATTTCTACTATTGTCTGATTACTTTTCAGAACGATCAGTGCGCGATGGAATAGATGTACCGATTCAACCTTGCCAGTGATGAATTGGCTTTGCATCGCTAGCCTTATCGATTTCCGTGTTAAAAACACGAACCTCGCATGAGATGTGTTGCTGTCCGCTGAATTTCTTCCTTTTATGTTATGTTTGCATTAAAGTCACGAACGTACTTACGACAATTTATTGCATCGATAAGTATCTATGACTGAAAATTACTGTCTTAAGGTTTTGACAATCGAAATACTAATTGATTTTATGTTCTGTGATTTAGTCTAAAATTATCAAGTAAATGGTATGCCATTTGTATGAATGAATATTATAATATAGTCATATAGGACTTAAAATTGAAACCTAATCGTTCCTTACTGAGTTAATATATAAAATCAAGTATGTAGCGATCTTGACTACACCTGGTGTCAGAGTTTTCAATTCACGAAATGGCATCTGACTTGGGTTAGCAATCTAACGAGAGAAGACGTGAAGCTTCTATTCTCATGAATTCTGAAAATAAGTAAAAACATACAACCATAAGTCAGAGTTTCTCTGAACAGCGCGCAATGCGGTGATACGCGGCATAAGGTCGTCGCCTTCTAGCAAGCTGATGGTTGATATTGATACCAATATGAACAGAAACACGTTTGAAAATTACTTTAGTTCGATAGTGAGGCAAAAAAAACAACGGGTTGCACTCCGGGAGTGCCGGCAGAAGCGAAAACTTGAACATATATTACTTCCTTGCGGCTACTCTCCGTCCGTCTTACGGACTTTCGATCAGGTCACGTGTTCTGACGCGAGTTTAACATTTACCCATCCCAAAAAGTGCACAACGCCGCTAAAGAAGAAGTTAACCTCGTTACGCACAATCCCTCCAGAATTGTCAATTATTTACGCTCCATTCATAATTTTACAGCTTCATTTTTATTACCGTCATAAAAAATCATGTCAAGAGTTTCTTCATGTCACCTGTCTTTACATCTTTTGTCTTTGTAGTGCAACTACAGCCTACCCATGTCACTTTCAAATCATTCTTTGTCTGACAGTCTTACTCATTCCATCGTTGATTTTTATCGCAATATAAGACTTAACTTCAGGGTTGTAAGGACTATTTGCTGCTGTAGTGTCATATTGTTCGATGTAGAAAGTGCAGCACGGAGTCGGATCACGACGAGCATTCTAATTGCGCTCTTTCTACGAAAGGACCACTCGAGCCGACATTTTTTTCTAAAGGTCGGTCGTGAACTGCGAACATCGACCGTTCACTACGTACGTTCTTAGTGATGTGAAAATATTGCCTCAATGCTATGGTTTCCATTTTCTGATGTATAACGTAAGTAGGTACCCCACAATGTATCCTAGATTTTATTTGTTCCTATAACAATTCGTAAAAAATATTATTACGTCGTAACCATAAATGCGTCCACTTACTATCCTAAGCTTTTATGATTACGAGACAAGACAAGAAACTATCGTAATATACCTAATTTTACATCGATTTCCAAAAATACCGGTCTACTGTTACGTTATGTATCTTGAACTTTCAATCTAACGAGAACTACTATCGAAATATTTTCATTGCTTTTCTCCAATTACATGACTTTGAAATCGATTGATTAATCAAGGTTAAAGCTAATAATTGTAGGCATTAATTTGTTTACTTTAGAGAGTTATTGACACACTATACTACCTAATGAGGTCATTTCTGCTGTGATAATGTTGCATAAGTTACTACCTTAATCTAAGTAGGTTTATCATGCGAACAGATTGTATCCGTGTTTTGTTGCATAATTTAAAACGTGTGTTCATATTTGTATCATTTTCATCTTCATTCGCTTGCATTTATTAAATGTAGAGCTTTAATATACAGGTGTGTACACTTGACCGTAATTCCTTTAATTGCAAAATGACGTGTTGTTTTTGTATGAAGTTGCGCAAGTAAAGAAAATATTTTGTGGTGCTAGTTTCTTTTAAACAACCTTATTTTCTACCTTTTCTTTTCCACTTTGTTCATCATAAATGCTGGTTAAACAACAGCCATTCTACTTTAAAGTAGTATTTTTGAACGACCGGTGAATCTACTCTTTTCGTGATGTTTTCATTTTGTTAGAACAATTACGTGATGTAAAGGTGATTGCAAAATATTACGTACTTCGAATGGAATGTTTTCTTTGTTTCTTCTCTTATTGGACAGTTTCTATTATTGTTGATATTTTACGAGTATAATTATCACTGTACAGTTTTTGATTTAGATGTGTCATTGTTTATAATTATTTACTAGTGACGTTCGATTTGAAAGAAAAAAATCTATTGTCTTCATGCCTGCCGAATGCTAAATAAAAACAAATCTAATAGTGTAAGTAGAGATTAAAAGAGAGGAATCATTACTTATCTCGCATTATTTGATAATAGGTCTTTACCTATGAAATTGCCGTTTTTCATACAATATTTTTGGAAAACTGAATTTTCCATACTAACGTTTTTGGATTTTTCTCGGGAATGCGAAATCCAAATTTAGCAAAATTTTGTGGGAAGGTTTGGACAACATTAAGTTAATTTTCATCACACTTACTTTATTGAAAATTGTAACTGTAACAACGGTACAGCAAAAATAAGCAATGAAACGAGCTATATTTGAGCTTCTTTTTCAGCAAATTTATCTAAAGTGAATATGAATTAATTTTACTCAATATCTCCGTTATATAGCCAAGGTTTTAAGTAAAAAACAATTTTAGTAATAGCTGTTCAATCAAATAAATTATGAATAAAATAAAGCTTGAGAAAAAATCGGCAATTTCATAGGTAAAGACCTATTATTATTATTATTGGGTCAAGTGCTGGACAAACAGTTCCAAGTTGCGCAATAGACAACGAACTTACATTTATAGGTCCGCCCGCAATAAACAACGCTACTCGAGATTTTCTGTGATGTGAGTTCTCGAGAGTTTGTGCCTACCTATTGTTGCGTTTTGACAGTATAATCTAGTTGCCGGATAGAGTTGTGTTGGGACAATTTGGAACAGTTGTTGCGCAATGGAGATGAATCAGAGTCATTGCTGCGGTGCGCAGCGTGCGCGACGTTGACCGCCCGCGGTCGCTCAACTCTGGGGACGCCACCAGACCATCTTTGTATGTCTTAGAAAAACAATTCGACACCCGTTGTCACGCGAGCCTAGATAACGCACACGTTATGCAATCCCTAAAGAAATTAAAGGAAATGTTTGCAGAATTGAAAGAAGTAAAAAACTAAAGAAGCACAAAAAGCCCTCACGATTTATGTCAACATCTAGTGGTTCTAGAACCTCTGATGCTCTGCCTACCCCGTCAGGGATCACAGGCGTGAGCAAGTATGTTGTATGTAAGCATAAAAAAAGGCTGTTCAATTTTACACAAAAGCCCCGATACTTCCGGTGACTGTATTGTATAGTGGTAGTGAAGCATTGTATTTTACCTTCTTACAAACTTAAATTTCTTAATAGAATTTTATCACCTATATAGCGTGATAGTGAATGAGCATTGTACTTGTATACAAATAAACGCTGTCCTCAAGGTAAATGCTTCCCTGTATGGTGTCACTGTCATGTTATCCTAAAGTTTCTCATCGAATAGGAACCAAAGGAATTTGCAAACGTCAAGTTTGACCTAGTGGTTTTTGTGAATTATTCAAGCTGATTCTTGGCAAATTTTGTGTAACTGGCGCAGGTCCACGTGCATTGGCACAACCCAAGTGCTTACATAAATAAAGTCTTCCGCTTTCAAACATTAACTTCACCTTGACTCTGAATGCAGATTTGCAAAAGTTCACTTACATACTGTATGCAAGGATTAGTAAAAATGTCAAGGCTAATTTTGGTTTACACAACATTGATTATTATTTTTAATTTCAATAAAAGTTCGATTTCTTTCCCTATGGTAGCATTGTAAAAGAAACAGAATTCAAAATTTTTAACTGCTTTACATGTACATATACAATTCCTGCTAACTAATACGTTTTCTTATACTAAAAACTCATTCTGCAAGTTTTGCATTTGAAACGACGGTAATAAAATAAACCCATATACAAACGGATATTTTAAAATATGAAGTCCTGATATAATCCAATCAAGCCCCTTAACTCTATCTGAAACTGGCATTTATAATTGCATGTATGAGAGAAAGTTTGTTTGCTTTATTTGCAAACTAACAAATACGGAAATGACGTGTTCTTTTTAAGCTCTGTGAATTTATATCATTTTTTAAAAGGAAATCTAAATATTCAAAAGAGTGAAAGTATGCCAGATATCTTAAAGATACTCTCTTCATATTATTGTCAATATGTAGGCCAACTACGACGTAAAGACGACAAATATGGTGACACAGATGCCGTCCAACAAAGCTAATATTGAAAGCCATAAATTACACCTATACCGTTAATCCTCAACTGGCACTATAATATAAAAGATGCAATCGGGTTCACCATATTGTATGTTATTGAGCAGGTGAGGCGGATGTTTCTACGTGCATTATGAGGACCGCAACGAAGATTTACCAATATATTCCAAGCAATTTCTCTAGTAAAGAAAATAAAAACCTCATCCTTTTTTTAATTTATATTTGCAGTTTAATGTAGGTAGTAGATAGATGGAATTTCCCAAGTCCGCAGTTGACATCAAAGTGCCTGTCTGATAATACATCGATTAATGTAGGCTTTTGAGTATTTAAAATTGAGAAAATGATTTTGTATGTGCCGATAGGCAGTTATTTGATGGTCATAATATTACTCAATAAAAACATTTAATTTTGAATTTAAATAAATTTCAATTTAAATAAAGCGACAATCAAGCTGATAAAAGCAGTGTTTATACTGTGGTTTCAGGCGTTTTTGTTTGAACAATGATTACTGGGGCTCCACGGGTTGACTTGTAACGTATAAAAGGTTATGTGAACTGCCTTCATTATTTTATGATTTGTTTTACAATAACACTTCCGTTCTGCTGTAATAATGATGATGATAACATGATTAAAATCTGTAAAAATACATATTTGCAATTTGAAATTCGTGTATGTTTTTACGGGCAATTAAGTAAACTGTGGAATATTTCACTTTAATTTTAAAATTACATCAAAAAAAGGTCTGAGTTGAACCACTTATTATAATTGGAAATTCTCTCATGCAAACGTTGAACGTTTTCAAACGTTATACTTTTCTATAACAAGAAATACAGCTATGTATGAAAGTACGTTTTATTCGGTCGTGCGTAATTCAAAATACACGAATACCTAACGTACTTAGAAATATTTATTGATTGCTTTGCTTGTCTGGCCTACATTCGATTCAATTCTAACAACTACAAACATATACCATATAGATCTAGACTTGTAACGATTTTTTACTACATTCCATAAATTTTTTGTTGCAGGTTTGGAATGCGAACACCGAGCGCCTTCTAACGCAAACCTGTTTAAGGTAAGTTCCTCTCTAATCTACCACACGCCCGTAATTTATAATTTCCTGGCAAATTTTGTAGCTTATTTTGTCAGGAAATTTGAAAGTTAATCATTTTTTCTGTTGCCTCTAAAAGATCTGGCATTTACACCCAAGGTATAGTTTTATTTATATACGGTATCAAGTCTAGTCTTCGTTTCACAAATGGCAGACGACTAGTTGCTAATAAACAAAGTTTATCACACGTTGGCTGTGATATCAAATGACATTCCCTGACCGCGGAGTACCGACCTCATTTGAAGACGAGCCTCGTGTTATCAGGTTAGCACGTCACATCTGTAACTTTACAATAATATGAAATACGTCCATGACGCTTGATATTGCTTCGTTTCTCAGAACAACACCAGATAATGATATATGTTTTATTACGATTTTCCTCTTTGATTCAATTTGGTGATCGTTTAATTCGGCACAGTATTGCATAGTAAAGTAATTATAATGCTGTTTGTCATGTCATAAATAAGCATAAAGGGAAGCGCATGCGCAATAAGATCATCCTTGTAAAATAACTAAACTAAGCAATGAAACTAAGGTTTTTCTTGCTTTATGATTTATTCGTAACACGTGATTAACGCGCAACGCACGTAAAGCTACGTCAAAAGAAAATTAATATCACGTGAAACACATGCCACAAAGTGTACCTAAGCCGCATTGGAAACGAAGTAATAGTCTTGAAAATCCCCAATAACTACTTATTGGCTACCAGCTGTTCGGGGCCGCTAGAGTTCACCGGTTTATTATTCTCTACGGGCTCTAGCATACTTCTTGAGAATACGGTTTTAGCTGAGATTATATAAACGACACAGCGGGAGCGTGTTCAAATTCCAAGAACAGGCGTCATATTGTGTCAGATCCCGTGATTATCCCCGCCGCATCATCTCGGCGACATTAAACCCGAGAGAAGAGCAAACAATACGAGTGCTTGGGGCTGATGGAACCCACCGAGCACCTTACAATGTTTTGTAATCTCCGCTCCTCATTTTTTTAAAAGGCTGCCATCTCTTAAACTCACATGATCTTTTTCTGTTGATACTTCTTACCTACATCATTATAAAACTTACATAGATACTCGTATATATCTTAAGTTAGCATTTTATGCACGAAAGAGTAACGAACATTTATGCTCGCAGACTTGAGTTCCTATCATAACATAAAAGAAGATATCATGATAAATTTAATAAACTGAGTACAAATTCAAACAAAAATTTTGTGGCTAATATTTTAGTCATCCCAGATTGGTTCTGCCACATCTTTAACAGAGAGTTATTAGTAGCATGAATCGTTATTTTATGGCTTTCCAAAAGCAAATTTCATAGTTTATTAAATATCTACGTGTCGCAACTGTAGGTTTTCCTTTTCTTTTTGTTAAAAAATCATACAGTCTGAAAAATTGCAAGTACTGTGTTTCAGTGTTCTATTGTTGTACTAGTAACCATAAAATAAATATTCAAAAATTGTTTATATGATATTTTGATGATATTTCTTTCCTTACGTTGCAGAGAAACGGCTTTATGAATATTTGGTTTATTAATTTTGTAAAGCAAAGTTGTTGTCTAAAATAAAAGAAGTCCTCATTTACAGAAACGTGGCTAAACGACTTGAATAGTCTTGAGTCTGGACTAGTCCGGACATTCTAATGATGTTATGAGATGTATGAGTGTGTTGTAGGCCAACAAAATGAGTCATGTTTGATGTTTGGGCAGTGGCCTGCGGAACCGGTCCTGGCCGGTGTTACTGCACTCTCCCTGCGCTTGATCAATACACTCGCATCCATTTTTAAACGAAGCCTTAAATCTCTCACTGACCGGGTTCCTTATGTAACAGAACGGGGATCTCATATGTATGTATGTATTTATTCTTTATTGTACAGTGATAAATTGATAAAACAGAGGATAACAAGTATACAGTAATGAAGTATACTAGTGATTCCAATATGTATTGCTTTCTGTCTTGAAGTTATGTTCATGCGATCTACGATTGCACTTTTTTATTTTTATCAAGTACTAGCTTTCCGCCCGGGACTTCGTTCCCGTGGCACTTTTTTAGTTTTTTCTTTTATAAGAACCTTCTCCTGACAATATGGAACACAACAAAAAAAGAATCATCCAAATCGGTCCAGCCGTTCTCGAGTTTTGCGCTTACCAACAGATTTAGTGATTCATTTTTATTATCAAGTATATCCCCGAGCCAATACCCACTTGTTTTTGAATATGAATACCTTTGCCATTGCAATATTAAAAGGGGTAAATTGCGCCTATAACAGTCATGGTTATCGTAGATTGCACAATTTTAATGCTGATCAATTAATTATTTTTGATGCATTAAATAAATACGTGCGATGAATTAAAATTAAATACAATTCAATTTCTTCCTTATCAAACCTGAACTCCAAGGTTTATAAACCGACTACAAAAAAGAAGTAGGAGTTTCTGAATTCGACTGTATGTTTTTCAATATGTTTATTATACCTTTAATCCCTTCATGCTGATTATGTATGCATTTTGATGATTATTGTTGAATTATAGATTCCTATCAAAATTCAATAAAAGGTTTTGGAAAAAATCAACAAATAACTATTAATTATTAAAAAAACAAAATACCCGACTGCACACTAAAAAATATTATTATGTCTTTATCCCGTGGGACTTTTAGGATAAAATGTATCCTATGACACTCCCGTAATCAAGACAAATCTAACGATACCTCATACATCAAAATCCATCAAGCCGTTTAGGCTACAGGAGGTCACAAAGGAAAAGACATACATACATACTTACATACACTCGAAAAACATTACCCTCCTTCTTTGGCAGTCGGGTAAAAAACAAATTAGATGACGTATTGGTTATCTGCTGATAGGCATTGTTACAATGAAGTCTGTTGTTTTTAACGTAGGCAATAATCACAGAAAGTACCTGCTACCACTCTATATAAATTATTGTTGTTAAGAGTTCAGCATATCACTGTCTCGCTCTATCTCAAGGTGGATGTGGTAAAGCCCTAAATAATAGGTTTGGGCTAGAAAGAAATCGCCAATCTAATATTGCAGAAACCGAGCCTTTCGAAGCTAAGGTTTACAGTGAACATCTTCGGGATTAAACTACTACCTATTACTATTGTTTTGTAAAAATGAGAATTAACTACAAAAAAAAACGCTACACACTCAAAGCCCCACACTAAGGTTTTCCCTTGTGTCGTGGGTCCCTTGGAACACACATAAAGACAAACACAAACACCCATGACCCGAGAACAAACATTTGCTTTTTACACAAATGTTTTCCCCGACTGGGGATCGAACCCCCCGCCGATCAAGAGGCAGCGTCACTTACCACTCGACCAAACCGGCCGTCTATTAAGTAAATTTTACTGTAGACAAATCAGTTGTAACAGAACA
Source organism: Aproaerema taeniolella (assembly GCA_949987775.1). NCBI lineage: Eukaryota > Metazoa > Arthropoda > Insecta > Lepidoptera > Gelechiidae > Aproaerema > Aproaerema taeniolella. Next base: position 14,025,995 of record OX465247.1, on the reverse strand, counting down.
ACTGATCACGTAATGGTTAGTCAGAATTGAGGTAAACGGATGTGTTTTTGCCAGTAACTCAAGTGAACAATTCATCGCCTGCTCCAGTTGGAATCAATGAACAAGGAAGTGTCTAATACTGTGCTCAATAACAACTGGTTCAAACGTCATAGGTATAAAATACAGTTGCCAGCACATCAGCCTAATGTTTTCGTTGGGAAAATCATTCTTAAATAGCAGAAATACATAGAAAAATTCAACAGAATAAAAATTAATTCATTATGCTTTTCATTGTACAGAGGCCAGCGAATCAGGTTACTCCATTTTCATTGCAAGACCGCTCTTATCGCAACAGCACAGAGTGCACGCCTGTAGTAACCTAATGTGCGGCTCTCCGTACATTGGATTAGCTACGGCCGATAGCTCGCCATGATAAACAAAATTGTGAACAAAACAAATAAAAAAAAATTCACACGCCATTATAATGTGTTTTGAAAATTACGACGTCATGCTGAGAAGTTTGCACTTACAAAATAAAAAGGATATAATACTTTATAATTTTTTGCACACAAGGACATACGGGTATATTATTGTACAATAAACAGAGCATGGAACATAGTTTACAACAAGGTGGCCTTATTGCTAGTTAGCAATTATAACAGAATGTAAGTAGTAATGAAAATATACACATCAACACGGTCTAGGGATATTGCACGATTTTTCATACAAAAGAGATCTGTTTGAGAAGCTACAAAAGCATACTAGAGATACATAGAGGGCTATAATTTTCATACGAGCAAGTGCTAAACTTGAATTTTAAATTCTAGTCAATAAATTTTGTTTTACTTGAAATTTGTGAAAACGTGACGGAAACGAAAACGAAAATGCACTTTTTCCCTGCTTTTTGTATGAAAATGGTCGAATTTACGCTTTTTTTTTTCATTTTCGTCACGTTTCCATAAATTTCAAGTATAACAAACTTAATTGACTAGAATTGAAAATTCAGGTTTAGTACTTGCTCGTTTGAAAATTATAGCCTTCCATGTATATCCAGTATTCTATTATAGCTTCTCAAACAGACCTCTTTTGTATGAACAATCGTGCAATACCGCAATCCCTAAACCGTGTTGATGTGTGTAGTATGTCCTATTTATTACATTGTGCTAGATTTTGGTCAAGAACGAACCCATTCTCTATCAAAAAAACGAAACTATAAATACAGTAATTTAAAAATTGTTTTAAATGAATGACCCTTGAAACCTTAACATTTCATAACAAAAGTCATTTATTGCTAGGAGAGGTGACACAAGATGGTATACCTAACAAATAAAATGATCTACACACCTAGCTGGTTTCCAATCCAGCCTGCAATGTTTACAATATTATACAGAAAAAGAAAGAAATCAATTAAAACTGAATATCGATATCCTAACACATCCTTTAAGTAACGTTATTTAATACATTTAAACATTAATTAATTTAAATATTACAATTTAAGAAATGTCATGATAAAAAGATTTGTATAATACAACTAGCATTCCGCCGGGACTTCGTTCCCGTGGGAATTCGGCAAAATTATGTAGCCTATGTCCATCGGGGATAATGTAGCTTTCTAATGGTGAAAGAATTTTTCAAATCGGTCCAGTAGTTTCGGAGCCCATTCAATGCAGACAAACAAACAAATAATCAAATCTTTCCTCTTTATAATATGTATAGATGTCAAAATGAAAATAATATACTTAATTTAATCGTTTAAGTATCGCACGTCAAATAAAATTCAATATAATGTTTAGTTTTAACTATGTCCGGTGTAAATTACAATTTAAACATGAAACTGCGAAACTTATCTTAGTATAAGTATATTAAGTGCTTAATATTTGAAGTGGCGTATGCGCAAAGTAACGGTTTTAAATAGATAGACAAAACTTACTTGATTAGAACCTTTTAGATGTTTTCTGGTTAGATTCTAACAATGTCAATGACTGGAAACAACTATAGTTTGGTATCAAAAGCTTAAGAGTTTGCACTTCACTTCTTAAAATGGAAATCAGTTTTTTTTCTACCTGTCCAGAAGCATACTGAGAGGTTCTAATCTGTTTCAATTCTATGATATCATAAGTCGTACAGTGATATCATCAAAATATCAAATAGGATTTTAGCTTCATTGTTACTTCATCGTCGAAGTTGGTTAGATGTATAATCCTGTAGGTTTATACATCTAACTACTGACGAAAATAATACATTTTAAATCCAATAAAATTTAAAATGTATCTACATCTGTAGTCTACCTATAGTCCTCCACATTAGGAACTTTGTTAATTTGGCTCAGTATAAAGAGCGTTGGCGAGTGCGGAGCCAGTCGCCATTTAGATCGATGCTGGCCGACTGTCGCCCACATATCCACTCCAAGGCCCAGCCTTTCCCTCGTGACGTTGTTTTGGAGGCCACACGCACCGATAACACACTTCTTCTGTATTATGTCTATTAACGAAACGTTCTAAGGTGTGCTTTAACAAAGTGCTTTGGATTTATGCTTTGCCAGACAAGGATATTAATATTTGTCAACCTATGAGTAAAATATCAGCTGTCAGCCTCGCCTTTTAGCGTAAAAGTGACTATTATTATTTTGTAAGCTCTTGACCCTATGTGATCAATCTCATGTCTATATACACATAATGACTTCTCACAAAGCATTTGGGAGCAAACGCTCTGTAAGAGGTATAGTAACGCTAAGACGGTGATAGTACGTCAGCTTATAAAGGAGTTTTAATGAAAAACGAGGAGCATTCGCATTCCACTAAACAAACGAGATCATTAAACGTTTCTATTTAGTTTCCGTACGTAGACAAAGTCGATAACAAAGACTTTTGTATTACAAACACTCGTACCACAGATAAACAATACAGTGTATTTTATCTTACTATACTAACGGCAAAAAAGTAGTTTTATTGCGATGGTAATGTTTATATTAATATTCATCAGCAACTACGACACAACATTTAGTAGCAAATAATAACAATAAGTTAACTTATTTCATTAATTAACGTAAAATGTGTTTGTATATTTCTAGCTACTCTGACACATAAAGACACGCCTATTCTGTATACCCTATTGGGTAGCTAAAGCCTCTTGTGAATATGGAACCATTTTACGCCACATTCGGCGTTTTAAAGATGAAATATTAATAAAATTAACGGCGATAGCTAGTTTTTATCAGCCTTTCGCTCACAATACGGTCAACCTTTGATTGTTAACTATTTTGTGGGTCGAGTCCCGTAAAAGACTTATGGTTTATAAGTTTATAGTATGCCTGGAAAGAGCTGGCACATATTACGAATCGTCTCTCCTTTCCTATTTTTTTTCCAGCATAGATGACTCAAAACGCCCCACACCACAATCTCAATATAATTACTCTACAGAATTGGAAGAACTTGCTAAAATATACTTAAAACCAGTTTCTAAGTTTAGGCTCAGTTAGGCCTTGTTCTGTCTTTGGATACGCCGAAAATAGACAAGCCTTTGGCTTCAAACTGTGTTCAAAGGTAATACTTTCGTCTTTGATGTCGATCACTTTATCACGGATTCTATAGAACTAGGTAATTGCTTAAAAGGTATAGTTATTTCACAGGTAATATTTCAATAGTGTTATTTTTAATTTCAAAATTGTAAATATTACTAGGGTAAAACCGGCGCAGCTCTTTCTTAAATACACTTATCAGTAATCTGATGAGAATCAATATACAATCTTAAAATAACTCTTTAATGTTTAAAAGGCTATTGTCGCTTTCTAAGTTATCAGTGTTATCACAATCTTGTTTATTTATTAGTATACTACAGTACCTACAACAACCTAATACCTAGTTGCTTTTGCCCTTCGGCCGCCTATTAAACCACAGCTTCGTAACCGGTTACGAAGGAAGAATTTTTCATCCTTGTACGTCACTGGTTTCGATGTAGGAATTATTTTTCTTTTTACGAAACTTACAAGGAAATTTCACGAAGAAATTAACAACGAGATACAAAAGATAGTAAATGACTTAAAAATAACAGAATTACAGTAGGCCATTGCCTAGAGATAATAATGTCCGTACACATTTTTTTTTAAATTTATAAATAAGTAGGTACTTACATAATTGTTAAGTTAGCATTATAAAGTAATGATTACATTTTAATTTTTAATCCTTTATTATGTTTTTTAATATCTCCTTTGAACGAAGTAAACGAAGTATACTTCAAAAGAAAAATAATGGGTAAATCAAAACTATTATGCCACCAAAAACAAAACTTGTAAAAAAAACCAAGTCACGCCACTCAGTTCTTCTACCGTAAAAAGTTGTGAGATCCATGTAATACCAAGTCGGTTCATTTATTCAGTCCCTACTTAAGGCACCTTCTGTCTTAAGTTATTACGTAACTAGCTAACCTAACAACATCTTATAGTGACCATATCAATATTTAAAATCTTTTATGTTTTAAATAAATAGATTGACGAGATAGTCCTATTAGTAATAAGTAGATAGTCCTATTTTTTTTCCTTACCAGTACCTAAATATGGACGAAGGGCCTATTATCTTATACATATACAGGTACACTGATGCATTTACTGCAAATTTAACTTTGTAATCCTATAGATTTATGCAGTTACAAAGTTATTTATGCAGTTGGTGTATCTAGAAGACTGGACCGAAATTGCATAATATTTAAGTTTCTCCTTAATTTATACACTAAACACTAATTTTATTCTAAATTTGAATAGCTAGAAGTGCCTTGAGAGTTTTGATGATCGGTCAGTGAGTGACAAAATTAAGAAACTTTGACCAGTTATAATTCTTAAACTACTGGTTCAAATTGAATGAAATTTGAAATATACCGTGTTTATGCTTGGTTACTGAAACTTCAAGCTTCTAGTTTTATCCACAACGAGTTATAGGGGGTCGAAAATGACCTGAACTGTTTTGAGAACAGGATGGTACGGCCGTGCCGCTTTTTTGCTCGACTTGGCGGATGCACTACCGTGCCTCCACCAACTGCATAAATAACGTTCAAGGAAGAATAATTCCTCCATCGAAACCAGTTACGTACAAGGATGAAAAATTATTCCTTCGTAACCAGTTACGATGCTGTGGTTTCGTAGGCGGTCGAAGGGGCTTTTGTACAATTCTAAAATCTCTTAGTCCTTTTTACAGGTAAATTTTGAAATTTCAAGAGAAAATTAAAAGGCAAAAACCAGGGCTCAAAATTATCAAGATAATTATTTTCTTTGATAATTACCTTATTTCACTTTATCCTATAACTATCCAAGCCGAATCTTGTTTTCATAAATATTTTTTGTTATTAAATGGTAGTTAAACATAGACACAAATAATAAAAATATTTGTTTAAGAAAACTGTCGGAAAGGCACTCTCTTCGAAACTGAAATGTGTAAAAAATACGACTCTATTCAAGGAAAATATAGGTTCTTCGAAAAGTAATATAATTGTAATTGGTTAATGGGAAAAATCTGCTTTCGGCTTTTTGAAACGCGTGAGAGCATTATTAATTTATTTCAACATTTCGCTTCTTCCTGTATACAGTTCAACGCCTCCACTCTTAACTGTCCTGAGGAAAACGGCATATCTATACTAATAATATAATTTGATTGTTTGTTTGTGTGCATTGAATAGGCTCCGAAACTACTGGACCGATTTGAAAAATTCTTTCACCATTAGAAAGCTACATTATCCCCGATGGACATAGGCTACATAATTTTCCCGAATTCCCACGGGAACGAAGTCCCGAGCGGAATGCTAGTTACGTATATTTTGGAATACACAAAAGTTTTCATTTTCACAATTTTTCGCTTATATAATTTTCTCGCCGAAACATAAATCTCGCTGCCAGTTTAAAATGTTGGTTTACTGAGCTAGGTGTTGATAGTTTTTTTTCCATTTACTCTTATTTTAACTTAAGCTATCTAAATCTTACCACGCTTACACAATGTAATTTATGAAAGCAATCATCAAAATGGTGGCTTATCTAAATTACTATCAAAGTACAATAATGTAGAGCTGCGATTTTGTGGCTTTCCCTATGTGAATGACATGTGAACGTATTATATTCCCCACTATTCATTATCATGTGAGTAAACATGTGACACTTACACTTTATTGTTTTAGTAAACGTGCTACTCATATAAATAAACCTTTAAGCATGACTATAGCGTTGTCAGGCTTATCAGTATGGAACCGAGTTCATTCGTTTATGCTCTTCATTTTACTTTCAGCTTACAGTTACATTCTAATTATTCTTCTTTCACAGAATTATACATTTTAATTTGGAAAATATAGATAACGTAAACATTCTCATAATAAATCACGATTAAAGATTTACATCGCGACGAAACCATCTCGTAATTAAGCTTTCGAAAGGCGCGCGTTCCACAAACTCGTATTGGGGCAGGATGAAGGACTATTATGGCCTAAACACCATTCATTGCTTCGAAGGTGAGGTATGGGCTTTATGACGATTCACGTAATATAGTGTCCACGTGCTATTATGACAATTCGTTACTAATATCTTTTGTAGTTTTATAAATGTAAATTACAATGAAACAATGGATTATGTGAAGTTTTACAGATTAATCAAAGTTTTTTATTGTATTATAACACATGGGACACGTGAAATCAAAACTAGTAGTTATTGGATCCTATGTTATATTATGACAAAACAATTGGAAGCAATTTTTTGGTATCGATTGGAAAACACGACTTGTGTTACCTTGGCCACATGCCCAGTTTCTCATAGAAAGATCCTTTCTTACAAACATATTTCTAATTTTCTAGAAAACTTATTGCGAATGTCTAAGGTGCCATCTTCCAAATATTTGCAGAATAATTTGCAATTATAATAATAAAAGTCTATCCAACGCAGCATAGCTGAGCCTCGCATTCTTCGTTTTCCATCTTCGTTTATTTTAATTTCAATACATTTTTCAAGATTAAAAGAATATTTTTGATTCCTTTATAAGCTGCCACCTAACCTGTCAGATACAGACCAAGCATATGTTCACAAACAGCTTTCTGCTCTTTGCATCTATTGTTGCTCAGCTAATTTCAGTATTATTCCAAAAATTCTAATTATATGTTAGTATACCTACTTCATTTCAATAAATTATTTTGTACGAGAAGTTTGTATGCTTTACCTGTATACGTTTTCTATATTTATATTCATTTTTTGTAAAATTCGATACAATATGTGAGACCTTGAAACAGGCGTTTCTATTGCCAAACTTCAATAAATATTATGAGCACAAAGAAATTACGTCACCTTTTAACAACAGTAATATCAATAAATATTAACAGATATTCTCAGTAGTAGTGGTGAGTGACTCTATAGAATTCGGTCAACGTCATTCGTTTTTGTTTAAGATTAATAAAGTTTCTGTGATGACTATCGCATGTACAGATGATGCGATTGCATGTTCTGCCTTGCATGTCAAGATGCAGCGCAGTGGTTTTAGTGCAACCTTCGCCTTGGAAACTGCTTCCAGGGTACGTATATACATAAACTGTGACCTTAATATTACTAAATATTTATATTCTAACAACTGGTTTTATACAGTATTTCTTATCTCGGTATATTATTTTAATTTTTTTTTATAATCTTACTTACATTTACTTTTAAGTTGTACTTAATTAACTATTACTGTAATTGGTGTTTACCGTTGTATTAGTTTTAAAAATAAATAAAAATAGTAATATTCGTTGGTTATCTACTTGAAGGTATAAACCTTGTCGTTTGAAGTAACATTTTAGTAATATGAGATTTTCTAAATGGGTGCGTTTATCCATCATTATCTTTAAACCTCTTGCGAAGTTGCGAGCTTACGAATAATATTCTGCTATTTATTTTCTACTTGATATACCCACATTTGAAAACCCAATTAAGGGATCTAGAAAACATTTTTAACATTTTATACGTTACATTGTAAGTCCTTTTCAATTTGAATAACAATTTACTTGAAAACACGTCTCATCGTGAAGGCAACACGCAACTCATGAAAAATATACTTCAATTTGTGGAAGGGTTTTCCAAGGTGACGTAAGGCTGAAAAGTCGACCATCAATAACTAGGTTCAAACCTTGGTTGGAGTGATTTTATGACGCAATCAAATTGGTTCTAACTATAAAAAGGTAGACGAAAACTTGGTTCTGACAAAAAACGCAATTACACAATGTATTGTGTTCTGTGTATCAAATGACTATGAAGAAGGTACCTTTAACTCAGTTTTACTACTCTTTCAGTATCGAATTTAGAAATAATATGTAATCTTAAAAATTCACAAAAACATTGGACTGCTCTTTCAGTTTCTTCCTTTCACATGTAAAAACTTCGGTGACTATAAAAGAAAAAGTTCAAAGGAAATAAATACGTAGTATAAATATATGTTATAATAAAAACTTTTACGCTAGACTGCTTTCTAAAAAAACAATTATAACGAAGTAATAAATAAAAACTCATTAGCGATTGGCCCAGATGTTCCTGGTTACAGCGGGTTGTGTTTGTATGACACACTTCATGAATGAATTGTAGAACAATCAAACAGAAAGCACCAATAATATTTTCCGGGACTAGTTACTTGTTTTTTAAACTATTGATAATATTGTTGATCGTGAGACGTATGCCGACTTTTTGGTTTGCCATCAAGAACAAGGTCTTGTGTATGCATTGCGCAGTGAAATCACTGTTTTGATGAGCATTAAGCCGATAATCCGACGTTCAGCTGCATTGTAAACGTATAAGAATAACATTTTTTTTTCACTTTTTTGTTGGAAAACAAATCGGTATATGTTGAAAAAACTGCATGTTTTATCTTTTTATCACCTATGTATTCGTACAACCACCTCGGGCCTCGGTTATTGCATATGTATGGATATGGGAGCAGCACTTTTCATACCCGAATATGGCTTTGTAGAAATCCGCTGGAAATCGTACAGGCTGTAACGAAAACGAAATATCGACAATATCTTCTAGGTTAACTAATACCTTGTTAATGGTATTTCGTGTGCGCTATTCCAGTTCATTATAAACTTACTTAACTGTTTATATAAATCACTTCCTATCAACGTTAGATGCTATAACACTACCGGTAATTAAATTTGTCTATTTGTGTATAACTTCATAAGAAAGAAAGCGGAATATGCAAAGTTGTTTCACATTAATAACACCCGTTACACCACAAGTACCAGTTTCTCAGGGCTAATACATAAAAAGGCACTTTCACACACATAATTTAATCTGCTTAAATCAGATTTATTCATTATCTTGCTTCTGAATGCTTGTGACACTTTAAAGTATAAACACACTGTCATCATGGCCCCATTAAGTTAATTGTGTAATGGCACTGTGCCTGTTGCCACATCTAATCGGTTTCAAAGAAAATGTTTTGAATGAAATCTCGAATACATACGGTTTTTTTTTTTTTTCACTTAATTTTGCATCCACAGACTTGATGTCCGTGCCCTTGTCTTATTATAATTTATATTTTTAATACTAATTTTACATTTTCAACAGATTTTATACTCCATTTGAGTTTACAATAAATACATATAAAGAAACTAAAATATACTTAAATACATTTTTATTCTGTTTATTTACCTAAGCCAGCGGTGGTTTCTGTCTATTGTCTCCAGTCCTTAAAGCATCGATAACAACCGTATCCCGATTTTTGATTGCCATTTTAAGGTTGTAATCAATCACTTTTCCTCGGCCCGCCGCCTCTGCTTCTTTGATAAAACTGCCTATCGCATCATTACCGTCATCCGCGTAATATACACAGCTGACGGCATGGCGCGATACGGCAACCACTGCATGTGGGATGCTGTTGTGTAGCTCCTGCCTGGTTGTTATAGTACGAACAATTACCACGTTTTCGTACGTTAGGCCCTGTGCTTCATGTATGGTGAGGACGCGTGATCCAGTTCCCGACCCGTATCCTTCACATTTCAGGGCTTCCTTTTCTGCCTGTGTGTGGACAAGGTACAACGTCTCGGGTTTGGTTCCATTGATCTGCGCGCCCGTAAACCTTTCATGTCTCAGGGAGTGTGCACTAAGTTTTGACGAGTAGATGCCGCTGTAGACTTCTCTAAGCGCAAATGCTACGTCGAGTGGGTTTCTATGGGTGCACAGGAGCTCTTGCGTGATGTTACTCATTAAGTCAGGACGGGTGTATTTCAAAGGAAAGAGATTGTTGCGGTCAATATATGGTAGCTGGTTTATATCACCGATGAGAAACAACTCGCTTGCTTTCGTGATAACTGCCGCCATTATGACAGCTCCAAAGTGGCTCATGAGTGCTTCATCTACCATGAGTCTCTTGCATCTCTTCCTGTTCGGCTCTTTGAGGCCATTTACAAGAACTGATGCAAGGGTGCGCACCTTGGTTTTCACGTCAGCCCCTATACGACTCGCAAGTTTGTCCCTCAGGTCTTTCGCTGCTTCGGTTGTGTTTGTAACTACCAGGTCTAATTCGGCATCAAAGCGGTTTACGATCCAAGTTGTTTTTCCACATCCAGGAACTCCATTTATCCACGATATTTTTGGCACCTCCCAGGAATCCAAGCTTTCGCCGCCCGAAACATCCCTCGAAACCGCTTCAGCCATTCGGAGGATCCTGTCATCTAGCATGACTTTCGTGCATCGGGCTGTGACAACTATAGGATCATCTGAAGGGGTTTAGAACGTTATTGTACCTGTGCGGCGAGTTACTTCCTCATTGAGAGTAACAAAGCCACTTGTTTTGTTGTATGCGGCCATGTGTGGACTCATTTTTATACCTTTTAGAACTTGGGAGGTGTCATTGTCGTAAACAGTTGCATCCGCTTCCTCGAGTCTCACCTTTAGCAGACCTTCATTTTATATCATGAAAGATTGCAAGATATTCTCGCAATTCTTAACATTGACTTCTCTGGTCGCTTTTGTTATTGCTAGGAACTCAAGAAATGCGTTTACCATGTGGTCAAGAGGAGTCACTGCCTGCCTTAGAGAGGGCGGTTTGATGCTTCTAGGCTATAGATACATACGGTTTGATGCTTCTAGGCTATAGATTAGTAAAAATGATGACAAGGTAAATACAATACTTAAAGCAATGCTACCTAAAATGTAAAAGTAATTTAATTTAGGAGTAATTTGCGAAAAAATGCTGATAAAATGCGGCGTAGGCTGAGTAAACACTGTAGAGAAGTTGGGGCCGCCGGCCGCAGTGAAGTTCACCATTCCTCCCGCATCATGTGTGCGGGAGGAAAATTTTGGCAGCCGCCCCATTCTGCAAAGAATTATATAACATTGCAGGTCCAATGCCACGCCATATCGCTGGATATTTTGCCGATAGCCACAATCATCCTATGGTTTTTTATGTCATAGCACATAGATCATCATTAACAATTTCAGATATTTCGCGAGCAGATATTTCTTTATGATTTTTAAATTTAAAAAACAGTTTCGAGTGGTCCGAATCGACTGATTCAAAAACAGCGGCGTTTCGGACCTCCGAAACGAGAAATACTCGTAGGCGCAGCAAAGCGGGTAAAATATCTCTCATTTTGAAAATTACTGTTTAAAAACATAATATCAAAACGAAAATTCTGGTTGGCATCCTAGAACAGTTTTTTACACGGCTGTGTGACATTTAGACGTTAATGGAAGCAGGTAAGTGTGAATAGCTAGTGGAACATTCCACTTTGTGCCGTTACGTTACCAAGAAAACCTTACCCTCCACTTTCCACGGAGCCATCGAAGTTTGCGTGTTGCAAAATGAATGACCCTATGAAGCATCTGACACATAATATTATACCGCAGGCAACTTTTATTGACTTTGCGATCTATTTTGCCGCGTGCCACTGCGGCCCAATGAAACCGAGTCCGCTTTGGTGTAGTTAACATCTTGTGTGCTAACTGTTTTACAACAATGGTGATTACTTTGTAAGTCTAGTACTTAATCAGATATCCATTCATATCCCGTTGCCTCACTGTGACTGATGTGAAGAGCGTTCGCAAGGTGGACAGTTAGACACGCGATATTGTCGTGGGATCTTCGTACAAATAGCTTTCTTACGTACACGTTACCGTTTCAGAAACGGCGTTTCTCATAATTATACACGAAATAATGTAATAAACTCTAATTCTGTATCAACAGCAACAGATAAGATTGATATATGTCGACAAATTACATCTTTATTTACGGTAGAAAATATGTGTCTTTTAACTCGCGCACGGTGTTTTTGTCATATAAAGTGACTTTTTATTTATATATGGATTTAGAATAGCCAGTTTTGCAGGCACGCCATATACCGATTTCATCAACCTAGTCTCTTGACCCGAATCGCAAAACACCATTAGATCGGTTAAATAACTGAACGATAAACTCCTAACAGGTCTTACTATGTATATCTTTGAAGAGCATATCGTCGGTACGTTATGTCATAAAACTCACATCATTACCATGCTCTAGTTTTATGAGATTTGTAAAAAGACTCAATTGCCTTTGCCGTATCTGCGACATAACACTTTCACACCCTACAAAGTCTAGACAGTTTTCTATAAAAAGTCCGTAAACTGTATTGCAGGTACCTAAGTAACTATGTTATGTTATGACTTTACTTCATGTATTATTTATTATATTAGCACCCAGTTGCAGAAACGTCCATTAAAATTAGTGCCACTTTAAATATCAAACGCCACTTTCCGTCTCGTTAACTTAAACAAAGATGGCATTACATTTAAATAAGTTTTAATTTTAATGAACATTTCTGCAACTAAGTGTATGTACGTTGCTATCGCATTAAGACTATTCTATAGCGCCGCGAGCGTAGGAAAATAGGTATTTGGAGAATCATTCTCTGTCGCGACCGCGCTCGGCCCCGCTCGCAAACGTGCGATAGAGACAGTTGCAGCTCGGCTGTGTTTCTAGGTATTTTTTTGTCGAAAATCGCGTTTGGGGGGAAAACGTTTCCCAACCCCTAAACTGTACTAAATATACTACTTTTTGGTATCAATCTTTTCAGCAGAATATAATCTATGCCTCTATTTTTTGTTTTTTCCGAAAATTTACTTTATTTCTGAAATACAATGAATTTAAAATGAATGTTTTTCAAACCCAATAAAGCAAGATTACAGATCCTTATAACTTTTTATCTAAACAAAATTTTCAAAAAAGGAAAACATAGAGGCATAGTTTTTGATAGGGACAACAACATAGTGAAAAATTATCAAAATCGGAGAAGATTTAGGGGTAGCAAAACGTTTTCCCTTTTTGTATGGACATGGGCGCGGTAGTCGATCCTCTTAAGGAATATCCTATAAAGATAGTTTGTAAGTTTTGGAAATAAAATCAATAAATAAAAGTTAGAAAATTATCGTTAAAATAAACGAAACCGAGATAAAGAAAGGCATTTTTTATAATTAAGAAGATTTAGTTCGAATAATATTTAATTATAATTCAGACTTCATATGCCAATATTGGCAAGTAATATTACTTATCCTAATTAAAGCTTCTCCCAGTTTTACTGCTTCAGAAAATTTGTTTACCCTGACTTTACTTATTATAATGAAATGAGGAATTAAGTGGTGAAAAAGGTTTCCTTTTCAACAAATCTAAAGTATTTACATTGATGATAATATTTTGTGGACTTGCAACCTAATTCAATTACTTACAGAAATATTTAAGTACTTTTTTTAATAGGATCATATATAAACTAACAATATTTATAGACTTGTCTATTAGAAAGGTCAACATGGACAGTCGGTTGCGGAGCGGTTCATGGATCCCCAAGAGGTATTTTTTGCAATGCACGAAGCAATGACCGCGCGATATTTTGCTCCGTTATTTTCACCGCCCCGGCCTTTATAACAACCGTTTGACCGCAATCGCAATCAGCAAATTAATTTCTATTTGCCATAAAATTTACTTCATTATTGCAGTTTCATAGAATGTATAGCGTTAAAGACCAATTTACCTTAACGTCTTTTTAGGTTTATTATGATTTCCAACCACCCGTAATTTTATGTGAAAACCTCGAAAACTCCATTCATTTTTTCAATAATTTGAAAGCATAATATAAAAAGGTCATAACTTTTTAATGGTGACATACTCGTAAATGATTTCATTGCACTGGTGATTTGCTTTGGTCTAGATTTCAATTGTGTATCGTGAGTCATCTACACGACAGCACACGTGCAGTTGATGATAAAATTAGTGCCACGTTGGGGGTCGATCTGCGGGGGGAGGTACCACAAATAATAGTTGCTCCTGTAGCGTTCTACAGCCATGGCTAATCTTGACTTTAATAGTTATCGATCTGATGTAATCTGGGATATGGAAAAATACTTTACCACCTCATTATTTAGCTGACCTTGCTTCGCTAGCGTTGTTTAGGTGTGCTTTTTGCAAATCTGTATTATATTTAAATTTTTAACATACGGTAGTTTTCTCTTAACACTATTAATGTATGATGGATAACTGTTATAAGAGCTTATGCGAAGAGTAAACTGTCGCTATAAAAATAGAAAATTCAGTCCGTGGCTGTAATACGAGTATAATACATTAGTCGAGTACCTCGCACGTCCCGTGGGCGTTTGTGACATGCGCCAATTATAATCCTACACCTCGTCAGTCGTTTTCGAACTCCCCGTGAACACTGCTTTAATCACGCCCACGGAAAGCTGACGAAAATATACAAGGCATTGTTACTATCCAGCCTCGTTTACTTAGTCTCGCTCAACAATTTTGTGTCGGCACTATCGAATTTGGCAATGTCAACCTATCACGTAGAGATCCTATTTAAGGGGTTATTTATGTCTTCTTTCTCATACAAGTCTATTTGCGCCTATATTTTCGTAGAATTTTATCTCGACGAAGTTCTTGCCAAAATACTACGAAAATAAAACGAACTGGGACAGGTTTCTCCTTTGTATTGCACTGGTATCGATTAAACAGAGAAACTTATAGAACTTTCACTTGATTACTATGTGACATTTGAACTAAGTATAAATTGCTATTGCTGTAGCGCGCACGTTTTAGAAAATAGGAAATGATCTTTGTAATAAGAGTTTCAAATAAAAACACAGCCTACAATACAACGGAAGGGCCTGTGTTGGAAACTAGTTGCGTTATTACTTATTGTCTATCATTGACTGTAAAATGTAATGGAGCGAACGAGCGGATGCGTCTGCTATTAGCCAGCTCCTATCCTGCTCTAACATTTTTCCCTTTTGACCTTTAAACCTGTTCTGACCCATTTATAGCTCTGTGTTAGGGCAAAAGGACCAAAGTCAATTTCCTCGCCCCATTCCGAGCAAATATTGGTTTAAATTAAAAGTATTTGCACTATGTCCATTCCATTCACGTTTTAGCAGATTTCGCTTAGAGTTGTGTAAAGTCTGTGCACGTGTAACTTGTAGTGCACACAGGGGCTCAATTATTGAAAATCATTAAACTAACACCCAATTGCAGAAACAGTGATTAAAGTTAATGCCACTTTAAATATCATACTGTCGCTTTCTGTCTTGTTGAGGTTAATAAGAACGGCATTACATTTAAAGAAGCGTAATGAACGTTTCTGCAACTGAGTTAGTGAACTATTGTAGATAGGCGAAACGTCACTCGGTGTAGCTAAATACAAGCACTTTATAAATTACTTAATGTTTGTCACATCTGTTTTTAATCACCTACGAAAACATTGTATCATTGTCAATTAAAGTCACCTTAAATATTAATTTATTTTGCCTAGTTTATTCTGCATCGCTAAGTGATTTCAAACCAATAACCTTGTTATTGTATTTTGGTCCAGGTGGAGGCTAGTTGCGAAGAGTGGTATGGGCACGCGGTGAGGTTGGCAGTGCTCCACCACGATGACGGAGGGCGAACGCCAGCAAAGCGCGGGCGGCACCAACGCCGCTCCGCAACACAGAAAAGGACACAGGTATGGCCTTACAAATTTTCTTTACGTATGTATTAGATAGATGTCTGGGTCTTGATTATATATTCTGTGGTCTTGATTCCATCGCTAGTTTCGCTAAATTTTAAGTCTTGAGTTTCTATTAGCCTCATCATCTGATAAAGACGGTTTTCTTTTCTTTCAACCGATCAAGTCGCAATTTGTATTACTTTGATTCAATTGTACAGCAAATCAACTTCTCGGGTCACGTCGAAACTGTTACCATGACAAAACTATTTCTGGCTCCCGAATTCGCTCCACTTTATCTGCTGTTCTATTCTAGAGAACATTTTCTGAACATTCCAGTTGTTTCGATGTTTCTCTGGAGTTTCAGTATCTCGCGCCCACGCGCCAAAACTACGAGTAATTAAGGTCTGGTCTCTGTTTGTTTAAAGTACCGAAATCCTTGCCAACAATTAATTTTGGTACGCAAACATCGACTTCATTTTCGTAAATGCATACAGATGAGCGGTAATGTAAGTCTTTTTTGTAAATATACAAAAGCGGAAAATTCAGTTGCACAAAAAATCAATGTAAAATATACCATGGAGCATGCTGATGATACAATAATAATAAATAACATCCCTGTAACTCCAAAAAGAGCTAATCTGATTTATTGAGCACCATGGCTCGAAAGTATAAATTAATGATATCACTGTGACCTATTTTGCTCCGTGCTCATTGCATGGCTTTATCTAGCCCCATATTTCAATAATGGATTCATTCGTTCTTTCATATAGGTCAGATCGGAATATGTATTTTAGTTATTGGATCTTTAGCTTATCCTTGATGTGTGTGTGTCTCGAATATCAGTTGAAGCCGTAATGTCTTGATATAAATTGTTCTCTACTGTCTTTATGACCAGGATGTTTAAACCTAGAACCGATCGGTCGACATCTGGTCGTTCAATAATATTTACATGTTTACGTTTACTCGCGTCACCTCTCTTGAGAGAGACGATGTTTCTTTTTTGTTGACAGTGCAATGGCCTTGGCTTCCTCTTGTGCAAGTATTTATAACTTCGTTTCTACGTGATTGGCACTTGGTTTTTGCTATGACGTCTTCATCTTCAATGTAATTTTATTTTCTCTATGAAATTAGTATTTTCACAACGAGCATCGGTAATAGCGAGTTCAACAATGTGGCAATACCCTCTTGCAGACTATTTGACAGGTTTATTAATTGGTGTTGCGTACCAAGCGGTGGACCATGAAATCGATGTGTTCTGAGTTTTGCCATTGTTTTTAACTGTTTGAACGTCATGCTAAATTTAGTGAGGCTTAAAACCGTTGGCATAACTTCGGAGTTTTTAAATTAGCGCCAGTGGTTGCGTTGCCTTGCGTCATAATACGCGTTCAAGCGAAAATAAGTGAGCTGCACATGTATCGACTCGGATTTAGTTCAATCTGATAAGGAAACTCGACGTGAATTTATGAATAGCGCTCTCCGGGCTAATAGAACTAACATGTGCTTCACTCCCGCTACTCAATACAAGAATTGGAATTACATTTTTATGGACTTCGTTCGTCTTTCCCATTATGATCGTTATTGGTGACTTATTAGAAGTGCATCTGTTATAATTGTTTTATCTTTCATTTAATCTATTCATTATGCTATTTCATTCATCACAAGAATTGAAACAACATTTCTAAGCTGCAATAAAAAGTTTATCTCCACTAATCAAATCACTAATATTTATAAATAGAAAAGATTTGATTGTTTGTTTCCATTGAATAGGCTCCGAAACTATTAGACCGATTTAAAAAATTCTTTCACCATTAGAATGTAACATTATCCCTGAGTAACATAGGCCACATAATTTTACAGAATTCCCACAAGAACGAAGACCCGGGCAGAATGCTACTTGAGTAATAAAGTTCTTTCTATTCTATTGTTAACACTCATATACAATACATATCAATCTTAAAAGGGAATTATCAGCGAATAAAATTTTCAAAGTCATGGAAAATAACAGTACCCGTAATTGATAAGATAAATATGACAATATTAACATTGGGACACTGTCAGGCATTCTTATCGATGAGTAAATAAAATGTAGTACCTACCCATAAAACATGAACCACAACGTTAGATTATGGAGAACCACTATCTCACGTGACGTGAAAGCTTATGATTATACCATAAACGTAGTTAACTTACCATAAAATGTTTCGCAAGTAGTCCGGGGATTACTAATTAATATTATCATCATAAGCCCATATACTACGTTTCCATCCCACCAGGGAAGCGGCACGAGAGATTTAAAAAATAAAGCATTGGCTTCAACATCTTAATAAATGGCAATAGGTCGCATAAAACGGATGACCATCGCTGCTATTGTCACTTTTCGCTTAATGGTAATTTTAAGCACGCGACACGTCCGCGAAACGATTTAAATTCTTAAAATTTCCCTCCACGCATTCCAACAAATACTCGTAACTCCGAAAAACAAAAAACTCTCAACCTAAATGAAACTGCGGTGAATAAAACAAAAGGAAAATTAAAAAGTGTAGGAATTTCAACAACACGTCCCCCGATGAGTCAAAGGTTGTAGACTCGTGTGTAGTCGCTCCCAGCCACGAACGGTGACTCATCCCTGTTTACTTAACTGTAGGTAGATTTACTTTTTACCTCGCCACTCCCGCTTGATACCTAAATGCTTCCAAGCATTCTATAAAAGTCGAATAATGTTTGAATAACAAATTCAAAGCCTTTTTAATAAAGTCGTAAAAATTCTCAAGCTGCAGCATTTGACCTCACAGATTCCTTTTATTAAAGTAAGAAATTCCAGTCAAGTAGGTACGAAATCGCCCGTCGCATCGACGACGACGTCGTTTCAAGATACACACATCAACAAAGTCTAAGCAACACGCACGATTTTTCATACAACAGAGGCCTCTTTGAGAAGCTGTGAAAAGTGTTTAAGACACGTATTTTTAATAAAATCTTTAGGCCAGTGTTCACCAAAAAAGATTTGGCCTATTCCTTCCCCAGACTATGTGCAGTTACACGGATGAGATTTATGTTAAAAATCCTTTGATAATTAATGATTATTAGCATGATTAGTTAAATCACTGTTAAAGCAGCCGAAACAAAGTGAACAAAAATAGGATATTGTATTCATTATCGACGGGAAACTATTTGAAAATGGCGAGAATTACTACTTTTTCTATCATTCACCATGGAGTTCACACTGACATAAAATGTCCGTGGTGCGAGTGTAAACCAGGTCCATGAAGGTTGGATCGGTATATTTTTTAGGTCATCTCTTTAGGTGGCCATAGTTTATGCCGATTCTGTGTCATTAGTCTGTCTGTTATTTTGACTTACTCGTATGCAGTCATTGTTATTGTTATGCTATTTCATTACAAGAATAAAATAATCTCTTATATAGTTACCCATTGAGAAAGTAAACAGTAGCATTGCGTTCCCGTTTAGCGATCCCTCGACTGCTTTGCATGAAATGGATCCAGCTCCAGGATTTATGTCGACTCATTTACGCATGAAAACTTGCGAAAACTTGTAATGATTGCAGATTTTGTGGTGATGTAAAAATAGCAAATTACTTTTAAACCTCTGCTTTATAAATTAAATAGTATATACCTACATGTTTAAAATACATGCTTTCCCCTTTCGTATGTTGCATAAATTATTGCTGTAACTTGGTGGGGCACAGAACTATGGCAAAATTGGCCATCTCATTTAACCAACGATTAGCAGCTAACCAGAGATTTGACACTGTCATTTTCATAATTTTTTTTTGACATTTTGTCTGATTAGCTTCTAACCGCGGTTTAACCGTTGGTTATATTTTTGGTGAACACAGGCCTTAGTGCCTTAGTGGGCCTTAGTGGGCAAGTTCTATACCCGAATTTAAAATTCCTATAAATGAACTTTATCTAGCTTGAAGTTTGTGAAAAAGAGACGAAAATGAAAATTTAATTTCACCATTTCCATACTAAAAGCAAAGAAAAACTGCGTTTTCATATTCATTTTTCCCTCTTTTCCACAAATTTCCAATTCGTCCAATCTCAATTCTACCCCTCCTCTCTAAGATAATTGAGCACTATGTTCATGATCGATTGTCTCACCATCTCATGTCTAATAGCCTCCAAAGTCCATACCAGTCGGGTTTCCGATCAGGACACAGCACCGTTACTGCCTTGGTTAAGGTTACTGACGATATCCGATGGAATATCGAAAATAAGGAACTGACGTGCTTGGTGTTGCTCGATTTTAGCAGTGCTTTCAATACTGTCGACTTCGACATACTGTTGGCAATGCTAAAGACTCTAAATCTCCCTCCTTTGGCCTTGTCCTGGTTTAGGTCCTATCTTTATAATAGGCGTCAGCTTGTGAAGATCCACGAACGGTTTTCCGACTGGTGTGACCTTAACTCTGGTGTCCCACAGGGTGGTGTTTTATCCCCAATCCTCTTCTCAATCTTCATAGACAGTATATCTGCGTCCCTTTCCTCATCCTTTCATTTGTACGCCGACGACTTGCAAATTTACACATCTGCTCCCTTGAACGACCTGGGGAATGCTTTCACTAGAATTAATTCGGACCTTGCCCTAATTTCTCGGTGGTCTCGGAAGTTCGGACTAGTAGTGAACGCGGCGAAGTCGCAGGCTATAGTGATTGGCAGTCAATCCTTTGTCTCCAGGCTTAAGACTGTTGCGATTCCCCAAATTGTTTTCAATAATGAAGTCATTCCTCTCTCTCGCTCCGTTAAGAATTTGGGAGTTATCTTAGACGAGACTCTTTCTTGGGCTCCACATATTGAAAACATCAGTCGCAAAATATTTGGTTCTCTACACTCACTGCGACGCATGCAGAACTTTCTTCCCCTTGAGACAAGGGCTTTACTTGCTAGATCACTTCTTCTGCCGTTGATCGACTACGCTGATGTTGTCTATCTCGATGCCACCGAGGAAATGGTCAACAAACTGGAACGACTTCAGAATGTATGTATCCGCTTTGCTTTCGGTCTACGAAAATTTGACCACGTATCGGAGTTCCGTACGAAGCTAAAATGGTTACCCATCCGCAAGCGCAGAGAGTTCCACATACTTTCCTTACTCTTCGTAATTCTAAATTCTCCCTGTTCGCCAGTGTATCTGCGGGAAAGATTCCAGCATAGGTCTGAAATCAGTGGTGAGCGTCTGCGATCTGGTTTTAACCTTGCTCTCACTATCCCGCCAAACACTACACGTACATACAACAGGTCCTTTACAGTGCACGCGGCGAGGCTCTGGAATAGCATACCAGTATCTGTCCGTAAGTCCCCTTCAGTCGAAAGTTTTAAATTGAGGCTCAAAAAGCACTTTGGTTTCGATGCTGAAGCTCTTAGCTAACATTGTATTTTCTCACATCTTGTTGTTTATTTATTATATATATGTATAAACTTATATTATATATTTATATATTACATATGTACATGTTTAATTTACTATATTATTTGTATATTAATATATTATATTGTACTATTTTTGTACATTTAATGCTACCTGCCGACTACTCCTTCCTCTCAAACACTCAATGGGTTGACTGGAAGAAATCCCCTTGTGGGATAAGTCCGCCTTTGTACTGTTTTTCTTATAGTGTGTCTTGTGTAACTTATACTCATGTACAATAAAGAATAAATACATACATACATACATACAAATTTCAAGCTAAATAAAGTTCCTTTTTAGGGATTGAAAATTCAGGTATAGAACTTGGTCACACTAAAGATTTTATTAAAAATACGTATCTTAAATACTTTTCACAGCTTCTCAAAGATGCCTCTGTTGTATGAAAAATCGTGCGTGTTGCTTAGACTTTGTTGAGTAGTGTATAATTGAAATCTTATACTTACTTACATTTTAATTCATTATTCGAACATGTGTTATATTAATTAGCAGTTTAATAGTTTCTTGGGCTGGATACTCTGCTATTTTGAATCAAGTTAACTATATCGATTGCCAATTTTATATCGTATTTGAGACTTTATTTACGTTATTTTTCCAAAGTGCCTAGAATCCAAATGCTTCAGTTGCTCAGTGTAAGTACTCAACAAAGGTGCCTTGCTTGGTCATTGTTTTTTTTTGTTGAAGATATAAGATTAATCAGCGAACACGGTTACCGAAAAAATCCTGAGTTCTTGATAACGATGTGACATATCTAAGATAGCAGAGGTTTGCGACACCTGGCCCACATTTGCACCTAATCGCACGTTACTCTGATATCACCAACAAAGCTCAGTTTAGTCATCTCTCTAACTTCAGTATGCCTCGGAACGTGCCACCAACGGCCTTTGTTCACTATTTTTATACCATGTCATGAAATAAAGTGATTATTATCGAATTAAACAAAAGCAATTTGTCTATGGACATTGTACATACCTGCCAGAGGAGCAACTACTTGTGCAATGTGCAGTGATTACCAAAAATCTTAATCAGAATCTGACTGATTCAAAATGTGTGATTTGATTACTGAATGACTGTATAAAACAAAGTGAAGTGTTGAATACAGTGTACCATGACTAAAATTATCAATGTCGGTTTGGTACTTTCTGAAACAATCAATATGTCTGAACGAACGGCAGATCAACTGCGACATTTACTAGAAAGGTACTTACAGGAAAAACTTAATTCTTCTTGAGGTTGTTATTTCAAACAAAACACGTGCATTGTTCGGTTACTACTTGATTTTCTCATGGGGACACTTTCCAATCTGAGAATATGTATCCGAAGAAATATATCATCATTCATCATGTTTTGCAATATTATCATTATCACAAAACAAATTGTTCTTTTAAGTATTACTTATTTTTATTGTCAAGTTCGTTGCTACTCGTTGTTAATTTAACATCATTAAAGTGTAGCATCTCTCTGGGAACATCGAAGTTTCAAACACTGAGAATGGGAATAAAACTAAAAAGTAACAACATGTTACTATAAAAATATTATTATGGGATCATGAGATGAAACTTCGGACCACTTTTATCCGCTTCGATGCGACAATTGTACATTACTGTGTATCATCAGTTTCTCTACCATGATACTGGCACCATAAAAAATTGTTGTAGAAGCGTTGAAACAGAAAAAATACAACGCATATTCTGTTAATTTCAAGCACGTTACCAATTTACCTACTGTTATCTTTCTGGTACTGTAATCATTGCGTAAACCGAGAATCTTGCTTCCAGCTTCCCTGCACTCTAATTTGTATCATTTGTGCATTCAAGGTGCGGTGCAAGTAATGATGGGTTCATTAACTTGCAGTTATAGTATAGGAGTTATCATCACGCCTAAGCTTATTAACATAATGGTGTTATTCAATAGGAGACAAGAATCTATGTACGCCATGACGGGGCTGTACGCGGAGTCCGGGGGCGGGGAGGGAGGAGGCGACGATGTGGCCGGACCCAGCACTCCTCCGCACCCCTCGCACCCTCTGCGGGAGTCAGTCAAGTGCCACAGCCGGAACCCCTCCGCAGGCATTGTCGACAGGTATTGTGTTTAACACTACATCATCTCATCGACCGACTCAATACCAAGCAAACATTATAAATAATTATTAAAAATGAATCGGAGACTAACCGTCAGACAGTTAAGAATTCTAATTGTCGCTTTATCAATGCACGACTCATAAAGAAGCAATAGAAAACATCGATTTCGTATTTCAATCATAACGACTCAGTACTCATTGTACTGATGAACACCTAAAGAATTGGAATTAATCACCTGTAACTCTTTCCACAGAGGAGATCGGGAAAAGGAAAAGGAGAAGCCCCGACAACTATTCCCAGAAATATTAGACATTCCTCATGACACTCGAGACTGCGGGATCTTGTCGTGGAGACCGCTTTTTATCCAACAATTTTCTAGTATTAAAGTAAGTAAACTGTTTTCACCTATAGACTATTCTTAGACATAGTTTCGACGTATTGCTCTGCTTGAAATCTTTAAAACGGATTACCAAAAACGATTACACATTTAATGATTTCTTGTTTTCAGGTGTTTGTATTTTTCCTTTCATTCCTGGTGACGCTGCAACAAGCTTTGAGTTCCGGTTATATAAATTCTGTGATCACGACGATTGAGAAGCGATTCGAAATCCCCTCGAGCCTCTCCGGGCTCATTGCGAGCAGTTACGAGATTGGCAATGTTATTACTGTCATCTTCGTTTCTTATCTCGGCAGCAGAAGGCACATCCCAGTTTGGATTGCTGTTGGTATGTTTACAATAAGTCTCATTTGATCCTCAAATATTATGATGTTTGTAAAGAAGTCTAAAAATTATCTAAGAACGAATTGTTTTAAATTGAAATGTTTTTGTCAGATTTTAGACACTTAGAGCGTATATATTAATAGAAACGGACATTAATATTTTGTGGTTGCAGGAGCGGTCATAATGGGCATTGGCTCGTTAGTGTTCGTTGTCCCGCACTTTATAGCGGAAGCTAACAACGAAATGCTGATGAACAACAAATCAGATGATAACATCTGCCGGCTGCCTCGAGCGTTAGAACAGGACATGGGTGGACTTGGGCGTTTGTCTCAAGGATTGCCTCCTAGCAATTTAAGACCCGACAACTGCATCAAGGTAAAATCGCAAGTTCAAAATTGAAATTGTTATTTGTTCTTTATATGAATTGTTTGACCTTCTAATTTGTCACATCTAGACATTGATTGTACTACTTCAATGTCCTATTCTCAAACCAATCTTCTATCGACCAAGCAAAAATTCTCCGGAGTTTTCACGTTTGACATGAATATCTGAAATCAAAGCCCGAGGGTCTTGGAGCCATTTCTTCTATACTTCGAACAAGTAAGTAAGTAATTTTTTTTTCTTTGCAGAGTACCCCAAGCACATTCATGCCTGTAATGGTGTTTGTGGTGGCCCAGCTTCTACTGGGATGTGGCGGGTCTCCACTACTAACACTCGGCACGACGTACGTTGACGACCACGTTCGCCCTGAATCTTCCAGCATGTATATCGGTAAGTCCACACACACACAATGTAGGGTGACTTTTAATTATTTAGCTTAAAGGAGGGATTATAAATCAGCCCACTAAACTTTTCCAAAGGAACGTACCCAAGTAAATTAAAAAATATAAAAATTATCTTTCGACCTATGTTCCTTGAAGAAAGTTGTTCAGTTTGGTGGGCTTGTTCACATCCTTAATTTTCGCTAAGTAATTTAAAGTCACCCAATGTGATCGTTTACAAAAACTATTTTGTCTTCACTATTTAAAACTAGAGAATGCGCGGGACTTTGTTCCCGTGGGTATTTCGAAAAATCCTTTCTTAGTGCTTGCCTACTTTATAAAAGAAACCTTTTCGCCAAGTTTCAGCTTGGGGTTTAATTTTTCTAGGTCTAAGGGTTTGGGTTGGGCGTTGATGACTCAGTGAATCAGGACCTCCAATTTGATATAAGTATATAGATAAAATCATTGTAAGGGTCCTTGGTAGGTAGCACAATATACAGTACATCTTGTGCAATATTCTTCAACTTTTCCTGTGTGTGTTCGGAAGCTCGCATCAAAATGTCCTCTATTGACCCTGTTCTTGTATCTCTTGTCTTTGTTGTCGGTGCGTCGTAACTTGTAACTGCGCGATGTCCCTCCTATAAACCGCACAGGAGTCATCGAACTTGATCAAACGAACGGATCGTTTTGTTTTTATTTCGGGATTCGATTGGGGTCAAAATAAAACTCACTCGGTATTCATTACATACGTTACTGCAGTGCACACCCACGCTTATTTCAGAATTTGGTCACGTAGGTATAGTCATAAAGTCATTCGCAGAGTTGTTTGTCGTGAAATAAACAAAATAATAACTATTATTACCTATTACCTACATATTTTTATTAACATTTACTATTAACACCATAACTATGACTAATGTCAATTAAAAAGTTTTTATTATCAGTGTAAAAAAAAATCGCATTATTTTCACATAATTTGTAATTTCCCCAAATTTTTTATGTTCGATAGTGTTAGTTTGCGGTATCTTTGAACCACAAATGATAAGATATCTACAACAAGCATTTGTAGAATAACTATTGTTTCATTACTATTATAACTATGACTGTGGTGTAGAGTGAAAACATTGTTATTATTAAAAAAACTTTTGAATCATGAGAGTTACAGCCATAAACTTTTATTAATATTAAAGGTACATAAAACTAATGAACATATGGGCGGTTAAACTTTATTATAAGCTATTTAAAATAAAATGAAAGATGACCGTTAGTTGTAAACATCGCGTCCATCTGATTCATCAATGCAGAGTGCTATAACTGCAGAGGATCTATTTAATAAAAGTTTGTTGAACCCCGCACGTGTATTTCTCGCGTGTTGCATCAACTTATATTCCTTAACAACGCACACCTAGTCACTTCCATCCATCGTGTATGAATGTTCATAAAAACTTCTGTTAATGTTGTCTATTGGACTCTTTGATGTCCATAGCATGGCAAGGAATGCGAGCTAATAACATGCAACAAACAATTGCAGGCAAGAAATCCCTAAACTATATCGATCAAATAGTTGATGGTATAATATGTGGAAAAATATGTCATAATAATATTATAGACATTTTCAAACACCGCAACACAAATAATGACAACAGGTATAACAAACAGAAGAACTAAGTAAAAGGTAAAAAAGATAGAGGAAAAAAAATAGTCAGAAACATTTTTAACACCTTGATGCAGTTGTCGGGGCCTTTAACACTTAAAAATAATTATGTACAAACAAGATCCTATCAACATGCATTTATGTGTTTTGTATGGTGTGTAAAAAAGCGGCCTCACTTGGCTCTAAGTTGAGGCCGAAGCCTCAACGCTGAATTTTAGTTTTATGAGAGACCGACAGAGTGAGGTACGAATGCAAGTAAATATGTATAGTGTGATGAACTGGTGACGATTTAATGAGTGTGATAATAAAATAATGTGGTATAGAATAGAAAAATTAATGTAGGTACTTATCTATGTAAGTATATCATCAATTAATCATACCCGCCTATGCTATGGAATGATTGTACCAGCCTCATTATTTCTCTCAGATGTAAAACATTTACATCCCTTTAAAAAAAATGTGTCACTTCGATATTTTCAACTATAGTTAAATTTCCTAATACGTAGGTTGCTATTTCCATGAAGATATAAAATACCTCGCCTTTATAAACTGAATATGACGAACGCCAAGCATAATGCTTGCGACTATCATGTTGGCGAATGATTGATGTGTGATCGATTGAGCCACAACCGCTATTTGGTGTCCCTCGAACTTTCTTCTGATAATTCATCCAATATTCATCATAAGACCCCACGGGCGTACGTCTATAGAGATCAACACATATTCACAATCTTACAAATAAGATAAAGTTAGACAACGTCTTCAACTGCTACCACGTTAAGCTCATTGGCTTTTGATGAACATAGGTTAATAGCTCATGGCTCAATATATAGGCTTACTTTTACGTGCATATTTCTAAACATAAGGATTCCCCTTACCACCCTTTAATATTGCACCCAAGCTATAATTTTTACACCTATGTCAATCCATAAAAAGGTCCACCCAAACATTGCCTGAATACATGGAGAACTTTTCTCGCAAATTGACATTCGGAGATTTTCGAGACTGTAAGAAATGGGTTCGGTGAAGGTTATGCGTGCACCCTTCCCCGTAAGGTGTCACCATACACTCAATGTAACAGTGTGCAGCAATGCAGTATATTGTAGATAAGATAGCACAAACTTCGGCAGTCATCGTGAAATGTAAATATTTTTAAAACTGTTGAAATGTCCCGCAATCTCCTAATCTCTATCTCAGATTATTTCGGGCATCCATATGCGAATTTCTCCCACATCTATTTTGAGACATCTCTCTGAAGAAAGTATGAGTCGGCAAAAAACAACTGCTCAATTTCTTGCAAGGGATAGCGTTTATTTATACAAAACTTTAGTCCTTTAGATAAACTCTTGGCACATTCTCCGAAAGCAGCATCGACAGTAAAGGTGAAACTGAGTCATAATGATCTTGTTCCCATACTGTGTATTATCTGTAGAAGTTGTGCTTGTGATACCCGCCATGCCCGCGTATGCTATGGAATGATCGTGCCAGCCTCATTATTTCTCATAGATGTAAAAAAAAATCATCTCTTTAAAAAATGTGTCACTTCGATATAATTTTCAAGTATCGCCAAATGCGATTTCCTTATACATAAGTTGCTATTTCTATGAAGACATACGAGCTCGTTTTTATAAACTGAATATGGCGAACGCCAAAGGCATGGCGTTTATTTACACGAAACTTTTGTGTCCTTTAGATTAGCTCTTGGCACATTCTTCGAAAGCAACATCGAAAATAAAGGTGAAACTAAGTCATAAGATCTTGTTCCCATACTGTATATTATCTGTATAAGTTGTGCTTGTGCCTGTGTTCCACCCCTGCATGGGTCGCCGCGCCCTTGACCCGCCCGTCACACTGTCAACGAAAACACTAAATTACTCCTAGGAACTGCCGACAATCAAAACACCTAAGCAATTTGTTAGCACACCGTTTTAACTTAATGAATTCATGTGTGGAATAAATGTATTTTATTTAAAAAATGTAACAAGCCACAATAACATCATCTTTTTACAAAAGTTTTCCGACTAAATATACAAAACAGAAAATTATTGATTGTATAGGTACGTTACCGTACATAGGTATCGTTTTTTTCCCTCGAATATCGGATGTGTCGTGTCATGTCATTTAGTTACGCTGTTAATTGTTACTTTTTTTTATATTTGTCCACGTCATATAGAAAGGTGACTCTCTTAGTAACACAAAAAAGGTAACACATTTATTTGGCTGCTTATTTTATCTATTTTTGCTATTTTATCGGTCATTGAAAACACTTCGGTTATAACCATTTTTAAATTCCAAACGCATTGGAAGCAACATACGTGTAAAACATCTATAAGCTAAAATTAAATAAGTAATTTGTATAATCTTTTGTTTTTAGCTTTCAAACCTAAACAGGAAATATGTAAAATTATTTTAATAACAAACGCTAGCGAATCAATTTTATTGCTAAATAATTAAATGTTCGATAAGTAGAATCGCCAACAGAATACCGAAACAAATTTCCTTTCTTTTTCAATTTGTTTGATACATCAAGGGAACTTTCGTTTAAAATAAAAATAGAAAGGAAATTATGTTTTCAATACTGTTGTCGACCTATTTCGGTTGATTGAAATTTCTTTTGCCATCGCCGATGCGAGGGGTTTTAATAAGGCTCTCTATGTAAAAGCCCTACACCTGAAGAATCTCTTGTCTAGACTCTGGGGTTCACTCTCATTACGCTTCCTTTTTTAAATGTCGAGGACTTTCTCAATTAAGTATTCGGCTTTGTAACAGTGTTCATGTTCACCTTTGAACTTGAGTTTGATGCAGGGAGAAGATACATATTTTGTAGGTACTCCTTATTACTTTTACTTTGTCCAGTGTCTATTTACTTCTAGACAAACCAAGAGCTATTACACTATAATCTATAACATTAAATATAACTTATTTCTAAAGATAAAACTAAGTGAACAGCCTGCTAAGGTTTCACGATGTGTCAATAAGTACACAGATAATAATACTGTGAATTCTAAAATTTACTTTATAGTTTTGGTCGCGAAATATATTTGGGTAACTTTAAATTTACTAAAAATTAAGGATATGAATCAGCCCGCACTAAATGACTTTGTATTAGAAGTCCAACATATACATATATTTTTTAATAATTTTATTTAGGTTTTTTGGGGAAGGTGGTTCAGTTTCATGGGTCCAATCCCCCCTAAAGTTTTGCTAACTAATTAAAAGTCGCCCATATAGCGACGTCCGTCATTTCACCCTGTTACACACAGTATCGCGATGATACATCAAACAGACTGTACTATTTCACTGCAGAATATTGTATTTTAATATTGTGTCAACCTATATCAACCTAGGGAATGTGGATAAAAGAGCATTGTTCTCTTTCTGCCAATTAATTCTTATCGGTAGTAGTACATATCGCTATCCGAAGGTCGAAGTTCCGCATTATACTAAGTCCTGGCACGGCTTTCATCATGGGTGTGAACCAAACAAAATGTAAAATGATAAACGCTATGCCGCACGCAATCTCCCATAACAGCTTAGTGTAAAACAGCGGGTGTTTCATAATAATGTGTATTACTTACCTATCCATTTTGATAATGAACTAGGAATTGTGAATTATTGTTGTTTAAGTTCTTCGTGAACTAACATCGCACTAATAATAATGTAAAACACTGAGTTTTAAGTCTACAAAATTCAATATCTTAACGCAAAGATAACCTTGCTCTAGCCTAACAAAATAATTTTGGCAAACAATCACAAATAGACAAAATTAAATGGAGCACTTGGTACTTAATGTTTCTCACGCGACCAGTTTGGCAAGTCATAAGTCATTGATATTTGCCGCGAAATCCGTGCCGTTTGCACCGCGCCAAACAAGAATGACCTACTTTCCGTCCGCAATGTCGGCACGGCACACGGTTACAGTTACTGCATACAGCCTTTTCCTCACGATGACAGGCATTGCACCGATCGCTATTACCTAGACATGCTATTAGGGCATAGCTTTAGGTTCCTATATCGAACAAGAAAGTTCCGTATCAAAACTAGCCGATTGATTTGAATAACGATTAACATTTTCAAAGCTTTCCGCTACATGTTTAGCGGAGAAAATCAATATTATGTTTATTTCTGACTCTAATAGTCACATAACTCGATTACATAAATTAAAATTAATATCCCGTGTTGTCAAGGCCGAAACTGATTATATATTATATTAAATTGTAATGTGTAATACAAACTATTGTCACAATTGACCAGTTAAATGAGTTTGTTACGAAAAGACATATATAAGCGATATGGGACCTACATCGTTAATTGGACCGCTCGGACATCGTAACTCAATCGGATATCGTTTGTTTATAGGATGCATGTACAGTATGGCAGCATTCGGACCGGTCCTCGGTTTCTTGCTCGGCGCATACTTGCTGTCTTTCCACATGGACTCATTTTCCGGTACCATCATATCTATAGGTGAGTTTCGTAATTTTATTGATTCATAAAATAACTTTCGAAACTTTCCGTTTAGTTCCGAATCCAAGGAAACGGTATCGCTATACAAAGCTGCCTTGTTAATATTTTATGATTCTAATTAACATCGGCCGGCCTAGAATCCTCATAAAGTTTAATGTGTTCTCTTTTCAGATCCGGGTGATCACCGATGGGTAGGCATGTGGTGGGGCGGTTTTCTGCTTTGTGGGCTGCTCTTGATCTTGGTGGCCATTCCATTCTTCTCATTCCCAAAGGTTCTAGTCCGGGAAAAAGAAAAGATCAGACTGGTGGAAAAAGCGGCAGCTGCCAGCGGGTCTGGTACTGCAAAGCCACTCAAACCTCAAACAGAAGACACTGGTTACGGAAAAGATATTAAAGGTACCTAAATCTGTTTTTTTTAAACACTCATCTTCGTCTCGATGTGTTTATTTATACCAACTCGGTCCGTTATGTGGCCTGCTCCACGGCTATCACATTGGATTTTATTATCTTCGGCAAATTTTTGTGATGCTTTTTGGTTGTAAGACCTTTTCAATAGTACTAAAAATCTAACTTTTCAGATATACCAGTGTCGATGTGGCGTTTGCTCAAGAACCCAGTGTACGTCGTGACATGTCTCGGGGCATGCATGGAACTCATGATCGTTTCTGGCTTTGTGGTTTTCCTTCCTAAATACCTTGAGACGCAATTCAGCCTTGGAAAGAGTCAAGCTAGCGTTTTCACTGGTAAGTAGTACCCAGCTATAAATCGTAATAATGTAAAAGACTAAAATTTGTATCATTTTGATTCTTAAGATTGACATTTTTTCACAAGCAATGTTTTCAAAACAATATCATAAAATTGTCACTACCAATTTTGGGTCTTGTTTCGGGGATTGTTTTTGATACGGAAAACATTTTCGGACAGAATATTTCTTCTGGATTCCGTATGTTGTTACTCGATGAAATGTTTAGTTATACAGTGTGACAGATGGTCCAATGCAACGTAGGATGATTCAAGTTATTAATTTCTAGGTTCAATCGCAATTCCTGGAGCATGTATCGGCATCTTCATGGGTGGATGTCTTCTGAAGAGGCTTGAACTCCGACCAAAGGGCGCTGTGCAGTTCGTGCTAATCTCCAATACTATCTGCTTATCCTGCTACGCGCTTCTCTTCTTCCTCGGTTGTGATAACATCAAAATGGCTGGCACCACCATACCATATACGAATAACAGGTAATATTTGCTGTGCCCTCTTAGGGTTTCATATTTGAAACTTGTTTTCTAGTAGTAAGACCTTGTACAAAATATGGAAATACAAATAAACGATTGAGTATTGAGGTAACATCAGTGGTTTTTAAACCACACGTATGACAAATACTGAGGGTTATTAGATGGAACATGAGTATAGTGTGAGAGGTTGTCAGGCTTTCGCCCGCTCAGGAAAACCCTGACTTGTGACCCACTTAATGGCTTCTATAATAACCAATTATCTATGGATTTTTGTTATTACGTAAAAACTACTGCAAGGATTTTTATAAAACTTTGCAGTAATGTAACACACAGGCACATTTTCCCGAAATTCCCACTGGAACAAACGCTAGTACTCAGTACTATTATTAGCGAACATTAGCCCTCTCTACTAAACTATAGTTCCGATTTTTCTATAGCATTATATGTGTTAATTGTCTTAATACTTTGTTTCCTTTCTTAACGGATGAGAATATTTTTTCATTTACATTCATCATAGTAAATTACGTCAACGGATATTATGCTTCTTATTTCTCTTGTTTCTTTCACATTATACATAAATGTGTTACTAGTAGGTTAGCCGTAAACAAAGCTCAAATTATGTGACGCAATTTTGCGGAACGCTTTCTGCGTTCACTGTGACCATGACTTTATCCAAAGTTGAATTGCTCACAGCGAGTGGCCTATTGGCTGACTTATCATTACTTAAATTAATGGCAGTTTATGTTCGTTTTTTTGTTCTTATTTTCATGTCACTTGTTGATCACTTCCACTTAGGATTATTCACATGATAGAATTCTATGTTAGAGTAGATAGTCTCTTTGGGAGGTCGAGTTAGTTTACATTCGCCGGCTTAGGTACGTCACAAAAAGGATATGTACCTTTTTTTATTAATATTTTTTGGCCTGGAAGCTAGTCCTTTTGGCCGTAGTCTATTATCTATTTCAAATCGTAGGTAACTGTCAATCAAACTTGTCACTGATCACTTATCAATACTACAACGCAAAGTTGCCAGGCCTCTGAATAGTGGGACTTAACAGCTGATTTCAATGTTGTAGTAACCTGGAGCCATTCAAAGTGAATCTGACAGCGGCTTGCAACTTCAACTGTCTGTGTACGGAGACCGACATGGAGCCGGTGTGCGGTAACAACGGCCTCACATACTTCTCGCCCTGCCACGCTGGGTGCGCGGCCTTCTCCTCACGATCCAACTTCACTAACTGTGCTTGTAAGTATAATGTTGGATGTTTAGCTGTTCATATTTTTTGCGCTTTGGGGTTCGCCCTACGCGTCACCATGAGACGTATTTTTGAAACGATAGAATTCCAATTCGCATACGAATTGACAAGATTCGCATGAGAATCGCATACAAATTTTTGTCAATTAGTATGCGAATTGAAATTCTATCGTTTCAAAAATACGTGTCCAAACCCCACCTTAAATTCAAGATGGCGGATATGAAATTGTCGAGCATACCGACATGAGTATCTTATAAGTTTTCGAGGGTGCAGATTACGAAAATGACAATCATTTTAAAATCTAAGATTGCGGACGTGCACTTTTTTGAAAATACCTTCTTGGGTGTGTCGTTTCGTAGTTATTTGGGGTGCTGATTTCGAAAATGACATCCATTTTGAAATCCAAGATGGCAGACGAAAATACCGTCATGCACACATGACGGTATTTTCGTCTGCCATCGTTGAAAAGGTTTTCGGGGTTACTGAATTTAAATATCTTTGGAATGATTATTGTTACCGCGAATATTTTCTCAGTGTGTGGACTGAATAACATCCTCACAGCGCCATCTCTTAGTGGTGTTTAATTTTCTTTAGTGATATATAGAGGTACCATCTCTTGATGGTAGTCTGGATTTATCGAGTGTTCTACAGAGGTCGTGAAATTGTATTATTTATTTTTTGAATCCAGGTGTCCACGAGAACACTCCACGCGAGCTAGGCATGGGCAGCGCCGTGGTGGCCGGGGCGTCCGCGTCCGCACTCACAGCCGGCGGCGTGGCGAGAGAGTACAGCGAGGTAACATGTTTAAATAGAGATCATTTATTCATTGCACATAAAAACACTATTGTTTAAGAGAAAAGCAAATAACAATCTATATACTTTGCTATAATGAGTTCTTATCGTATATTGTAATTGATTTCTCGGAATCTGCTCGAACGACGACGTTGGTGTTACATTAAGTGTGTTTTAAGTTAAATTATCGTAATTTGGCCCGTCTTTTACCTATAGGAGGCCATGGGCAACTCACGATAATAGGATCCTGTGAATTCGACAGAAAATTGCAATAGTACAAAGAAGAATCATTTTTAGATCAGTATAGGACTATTTAAACGTAATACAAAAGCCTGATTTTTGGGCATACCCTCAGCACTGCGCGCTTAACGCTTGCAAAAGCTAGTAAGCAAGTAGGTATTCTAGTCAGTAAATCTACTGGGGACAAGGGGGCCCCCATAAATTGCGGGCCCAAGGCTCTTGCCCAGAGTGCCACTTGCCAGAGAGCCACAGTAAGGTTTTCCATTGTGTCGTGGGTCCCTCGGAACATACATAATGACAAACACAAACATCCATGACCCGAGAACAAAAATCTGCTTGTTTGTTTGTTCTCCTTTGTTTTTATGTTTTTGCATTTTTGGAAAAATTAAAAACAAACAAAAAAAACAACAAAAAGCGCCTAAAAGCCCGAGCTTCAGTTCTGTGGCTCAGGTTGTAAGCTTTGATATATCCTACGTCATCGGGTTCTTGGAAACGGAACTATATTTCGGTGAAATTCACAAGTCACTTCCCTTAGGAATCGCAGTTTCGTGCTTTTGTGGACAAAAATAATTTGTTTTGCAAATCGATAAAAGATAGCGCCTCTTGCGCTCTTGCACAAGACCGAAGCTCGGTCGGTCAACAGCTAGTGTAATAACAGTTGCCATTTAATAATTAGGTGACAGTAGTCCCGGTGGCGACGGCTGGCGCCTGCAACCCGCCTTGCACCACTATCTTCCCATTCCTGGTGCTGCTGTTCTTCATGACCTTCATCGTCGCCGTCACGCAGATGCCGCTTCTCATGATTGTGCTAAGGTAAGACACTGTGGCGAACTCTCGATAGATGGCGCTATATTGAATTTGCAACGCTCTACATAAAACGCGAGCGGATTCAGTATACGTATTCTACCTCTATCTATATCATTCTACATGAAACGGTTACTCGATAAGACTACCCGTCACTGTCTAAATAGCTCAAGAAAGGGATGCACTGAGTCTTCCCGAGCGTCCGTGTTGAACCAAATGGTGTAGAATACGGGCGCTGATATGGGGTAACATCAGAGCCGAGCTCGGGTGTGACGTCACCGCTGAACGGTATCCCGGCGGGAAATGTATGGGGGCCTACTACGTGGTATCGAAATTTTCGCAGGATATCTGTTCTAAACTATTGAGCTTGTGAGTCGTGTGATTGACGCATTAACGCACACCAAAAACCACTGGGGCTAGAAGTTTGTTTGGCATGGGCGTTTCTTAGCTTAGGTAACGTATCTGGTAATTTAGACCTTACTTCGTTTAACGACTGTAATTAATGGACAACAGCCGGGAATGACGGTTTAAAGTGCTGTGCCCTATCGAAACCCTCGTGATAATTTTTATGTCTCACTAGCTTTCCGCCCGCGGCTCCGGCCGCGTCCTAATTTTTTTTAAAATAAAAAGTATCCTATAAACCTCACGGAGCCCGAGACCTTTCCAACGAATGCAAAACCGTGGAAATCGGTTCGTGCGTTCTGGAGTTATAGCGTCAGGAAGGAAAACCCGACTTATTTTTATATAGTAGATTTCTTATTCGGCTCACGGTTGACTATGATCAACATGATTTCGAAGCAATGTAGCGTTTGCTATCATACCTCCATGACCCTGATAAAAGAATTATCTAAAGTTAGCCCGTCATTAAACCCCTTAAACTATTAATTTAAAAAATACGCTAATTGTTACAGATCTGTCAGCGAGGAAGAGCGTTCGTTCGCTTTGGGGATGCAGTTCGTGATATTCCGATTGTTTGGCTACATCCCAGCGCCGATACTGTTCGGGAATCTCATCGACTCCACCTGTATTCTGTGGAAGCAATCTTGCAGCGGTGAAAAAGGCGGCCGGTGCTTGCTTTACGATATTGAGCAGTTCCGATACAGGTACTAACGACATGATTTCTAGCTTTTACAATAGTCATTAAAGCTGTACAACGCGGTATCGAAGTGTTACCAAGACTTGTATGAGGTGAAACTTTTTGATGCGTTTTTTAAGCTCCTAAATATTGATTTGGATGTTTCATTATTGAACACCATTACCTAGTACACTCGAAGCTACTTTGTGCACCTATAGGTTTTCACAAAAGTGTAGGTTTGTTTTTTGTTCATATTAACCTTTAGTAGATTAGAAAACCAGCCTATTACGATTAACGTGTTTTTTGTGTCAAAAAGCATTTTTTTGGGTTTGATTTTTAAATATGAATTTGTGTTGTTTAGATACGTGGGCCTATGCGGCGGTATAAAGATAGTGGCGCTAGGCATCTTCCTAGCGGATTGGTGGCTGGTGCGCCGGCGCCGGCACCTGGACGGCGCGCCGCCGCTCGACCCGCGCAAGGACATCGCCGGCTCCATCATCAGCCTCGACAAGCGTACGTATCTCTTTACAGTTCGACTGAATAGGCATCTTCTGGGTGAGCTTGCTACATCCTCGATCACATCTCCGCCCCTGGACTAGATTGTGGTCAAGAGCAAACGCATTACCTACCTATAAAAAAAAGAATCTACTCCATCATTACATAGCTCTACGAGATTCCACAACTTGCGACGTCGGTTTTTTGGTGTTCCCATATCCAATGGGAAGAAATGGATTGACTACCCGAAACTAGGCCACACGTCTACAATCCGTAATCTAAATCATTCGAATCGCCTCCCACGTTCGACTAGACTGTATCTTACATCGAATGCTGTAAATTACGGCTCCTACGCTATCGTACCTCTTCCAAGATTAATACCAGTAATCATTGCTTTAAGCTACTAGTTATACTGTACTAGCATCCTTCGATCCTTTCTCAACTTCACAAGTTAATTGCTATCTCTACTTCCACCGTGTGTCGCTAGTGCCAAAGAATGTTTTTTTTTTTTTGTAGTGACAAAGAATGTTTTTCCTTTTCAGTATTCGAAGAGTTGCCATCGACGGACAACGCGAGCGGGTTCCGTTCGGGGGTAACATCGGAGCCGAGCTCGGGCGTGACGTCACCGCTGGAGGGTATGGATGCGGGCGCGGGGCGCGCGCTCCAGCGCACCGACTCGCAGGAGTCAGGCCGCGGCCGCACGGCGCGCGTGCTCGTGGCCTCGCGACATCTGCGCAACGACTCCAAGACCATCCAGCTCGAGCCGCGCGCCCGGCAACACTCGCTCGACGAGCCGCCGCCGCCCACTAAAGTCCACTCCCGCTCCGGCTCCCGCGACCTCAGCCTCGACCAGCTCAAACACCTCGCCCTCAAAAGCGTCGAGAATCTCGACTTGTCGGTACTGCCGCTGGCCAAGTGCGCGGACGAGGAGTCGAAGCGTCTCATCGAGAGCGGCGGCGTGTTACGTCACCGCCGCACCAGCTCGCGCGACCTCATCAAGCAGCCCGTCTCCCGCCACAAGCGCACCTCCTCGCACCACCTCACCCTGGAGCCGGCCGACCTCAGCCTGCAGATCCAGAAGGGTCGCAGCGTCGACCAGCTGTCCACGGCGCCGCTCGAGCCGCGCGTCTGAGCGCACGACACGACCCACCGGGTTTACACTCCACTCGTCGAGCCCTCTGACGTCACGCCCGTTCGGAACCGGGACTAGGTAGTGAATCTCAATTGGCAGCGCGATGCCGCTGCAATCGAGCCGGACGATTTTTAGTGAAATTATAAATTTACGAACATTTCGTTTGAAACTAGAAATAGATAATTGAATGAGTGATTCGAATCATATCGTAAAGTAGTCGACGCTTTCGATTATTATTGAGCACAATGAGCTTCGTTTTTTCGTGTGATTGCGCAAGACTTGAAAATTTGACATTTTGTTTGTGCCTATGGTGAAATTTCGGTAAGAAAGGGACTTGCTTTCACATTGATTAAAATACTCACCATATGGTTTCATCATCATCATCATCATACTCAGCCCACATCAACCCACTGCTGAGTATAGGCCTCTTCTCTGTAGCGCCAATCGTCACGGTCCTGTGCTAACTTCATCCATAGAGGTCCCGTATATAAAACCATGTGGTTTACTATCATTAATTTTCTATTTTACAGTCTAAATTGATGTCAGGCTCTATCATTTTATATCACTTATTTTTATATATAATAAAGAAATTAGTGATGCAAGATTTCTAATCTAACATTTATTCACAATTCATAAACCTAGATATTTTCCTAAATAATCCCTTTGTACTTAATTCAGCATATCTAATGCAATTTCTTTTTAAAGCAATTGTCTTGGTTAGGAAAAGGACTTGCTTTGCTTTATCACTAAGGCAAAAACCTCCATTAAGTTGACCATCTTCAAAGTGAAATTAAAATTATCACACAAGTCAGTTGAATATTTAAGTAAAATTATAAACAAAAAAATTTAATGTAGTGGTAGCTTTATCATTTTTAATGAGTATAGATATCACTTTGATAAACTGAAGTTCTAATGTGCCACAAATAAAATAGTAACTATTTTCATCACATCGCCCTTCACCACTTAGTAACTTTCTTCTGCACAAAGTATTCTTGCAACTAATGTGGCACTCATGAAACTAAAATCATAGTTGACTCATTTAAGCATTGTAGACAAACATTCCTCTACTAATACTTACTGTTTGATTCTAATTGACTAGCATAAATCCACAAAAAGTAGTTATTGTTTGATTCAGATACTTTGTCATGTATTTATTATGATCTCAAATAGAAACAACTTCTGTTTTGTGACTGGAATGCATGCAATGTTTAGTTAAATTTTTATAAGGCCATTCTGATTTATTAGTTATATTTACATATTTTTAATCATGTGTTATTCTGTATATTATGATGGTTTGAACAAAATTTAATTTTAATTATATAAAGAAGAAATATTTACACAAACAAGTTGTTTTATATACTTTTTGGACTTTCTACATTACATTGTTAAATTGTCAATTCTCAGGCTGCTCTTTGTCCTAAGAACTCAATTATTATGTATTGTATAAATAATATTTTAGTATGAAGTTAGTATTTAAAGCAATATATATATTTATCTTAACAACAAGAATTAACACTAAAAGACATAAGTCATCATTGTAAATTTTTGTCACATATTGTTAAGAGAGATGATAGTTTGATATGAGAGTGTTTTATCTAAAAATGCCTTATTACAATAGGTCTTAAGACTTGATACTGACTTAGCTGTATTTAAAGTTGTTATGTCAACCACAGAAGGAAACGTTTGATGATAGCAACTCCCTAAACTAATTTGTTGCATTTAGTGATTAAATAAAATTGCATACTTATTTTAAAACATCTTATTATTTACCACAACAGTAGTTCCCCAAAAACAGTAATAAATAGGTAATAGGTTTTAGCGTATAAAATTAAGTATCCATTTGACATTGCATTTTTTAGGAAATCACATCATAGGTGCTTTCAAAGTTTCAGTATCTTCAACTTCACCTATAAAGATTAAAATATATTTAAATTGGGTTAAGTCAGATTCTAAGTTATAGGTATATTCTATTACTACATTCATAAATCTAAATAAATACATACGTTGTTCTAAACAATTGTAATATTTTATAGCATCGACTTAACAAGTAACTCAAACTACTTTCTAGTAACATACAATTATCATTATCTAAAATCTACTAATTAATATGGATTTCTACTAAACAATAGTATTATAATGCTCAGTCTACGTCTAACTCACCACATTGCTGGATGACAATTTTTTTGGAAGGTTTGCCATTCCTTGATCCATATGTTTCCATTTTTCTAACAACATCCATACCATCTTCTACAATTCCAAAAACAACATGTTTTTTATCCAACCATGGAGTTGCAACTGTTGTAATAAAGAACTGTGACCCATTTGTGTCAGGGCCAGCATTAGCCATAGACAGGATTCCAGGTCCAGTGTGTTTCAGTTTGAAGTTCTCGTCTTGGAAGGTCCGGCCATAAATAGACTTACCACCTGTCCCATTGTGGTTTGTAAAATCTCCCCCTTGACACATAAATGCAGGTATTATTCTATGGAAGCTAGATCCTTTGTACCCAAATCCTTTTTCTCCAGTACACAGGGCTCTAAAATTCTCAGCAGTTTTAGGAACATCATCTACATAGAGTTTCATAACGATGCGGCCTAATGGTTCCC
The DNA here is from genome assembly GCA_949987775.1 of Aproaerema taeniolella. NCBI lineage: Eukaryota > Metazoa > Arthropoda > Insecta > Lepidoptera > Gelechiidae > Aproaerema > Aproaerema taeniolella. The sequence continues at coordinate 13,985,318 of OX465247.1, read as the reverse complement.
CTTCTGCAGTGATGTCAAAATAGACTTTTTTTTTGGTATCTGTAGAGGCAAACCGCAGAGCAGCAGCAGAGTAAAGAGTACCATTTATGAAGGAACGACGGAGCATTGTGATCACCGACATTTTTCTGTACCTAAATTAGACATACATTTTTAGTCAAGGGGTCAATTCAATTCTTTGAAAAATTTTGTCTACATTTGTGACTTTGCCAATGTTTGATTAGGTATTTAAATTAAAACTAAAGTATAGAATGGCGAAGACGACAATATCAAGTAGAGTTTACGGGTTATAGTACATCGGAGCCTCAGCCGTTGAAGATGACGAATTTGGAGCACTAAGATGATAAAACTCAACACACCCTGGTCACAAAAAATTATAAAATAATAGTACCTAATGTGACCCCCGGTCAGAGGGTCATTTTTGCAAGATTGGTAACCAGTAAATCAAGAGCTTATGTAAGTATTTCTAGTTTTAGTCGATATTAAACGCCAGTGATTACCTTTTCTCTGATCCAAAGCAAATCAAATCCACAAAGCTTATTCTCCTTGGAAATCGAGACAAATTCAACGTCAACGAGTAAACTATACAAACTTTTTAGGTTATTTTCATCACAGATTTTCATAGATTAACACATACCTAAATTCTGGTTATTTTATTTTCTCAGGTTATTTTGTTTTTTTTTTATTCGTCCCATGTGGGACAGTCTAAGGTTATAAAGCCATGCTGCCTCATCATAAGTTTTTTTTTTTTTTTTAATTTATCCCTTGCGGAAAAGGCAAAGGAAACTATGTCCATGCACCCACGACTTAAGTGAAAAATCTTCTTTCTTCAACTGAATAGTTGGGGAGGCATTGATGCTAAATGTGGATTTACTCGAGCGTCGCGGAAACCTATTATAATTGGTAGATTAGATTATAAGAAGTATAAATGGTTTAGGATGTTTCCACTTTTAGCGGTGGGTGAAGGGTCTACAGATTTTCAAAATTGTAAAAAAAAAACAGTGACATGGAAATACAGAAGCGTGTCAGATTATAATATCTTTCATGCTCCAACATGTCTCTGTTACGAAATATACATTAATCTGACGATTAAAAAAGAAACATTTACTCGAGCGCGTCAGATTTTCATAGGGGGTGTTAAGTGAACCCTACTGATGCTCCAATTTCTTAATCTGACTATTGGTGTTAGTACGTACAACTAACACCAATTGTGCAGAGTTGCAGAGTTCATTAAATAATACAGTGGTTAACGGTTAGAAGAATCACATATAATGCACTAATAAAGATAAACAGATATAAAGGAATAACAATTACGATTTTTCTCAACAACAGATGACACCGAACTCAAAGATATAAACAAATCTTCATTTGTTCCTAAAACAAACTGACACACTGACAATTTGACACATGCATAAAGATTACTGAGTAAGACACAAACCTCTTTGTTCTGACACTCCTCCTTAATCTCGGCATGTAGGCATCCTCACATTCATCCCTAACACAGACAATCCCATACCTCTCACACACCATTCAAACTTGCTACTAGGTAAAGGCTTGGTCAGGGCATCCGCAATCATTCTCTCGGTTTGCCGGTACTCCAACCTCACATCCCCTGACTCAATAGCATCACGCACAAAATGGTACCTGACATCCACATGTTTTGTGCGCTGGTGTTGCACAGGATTATTGGCGATTGCTATTGCTGACTGACTGTCTGTGAAGATTGTCAAAGCCTTTTTGAAATCTTGACCAGTCATTTCTGCAATGAACCGCCTAAGGAACACAGCTTCCTTAGTTGCCTCCGATAACGAGACATACTCTGCTTCAGCAGTGCTGAGAGCAACTGTCCGTTGTTTCGTGCTCTGCCACGAAACAGCTCCTCCTTGAATTAGGAATACAGATCCAGAATGGGATCGACGATCACTATCGCCTGCGAAGTCTGCATCTGCGAAACCCACAATAACTTCTCCAAGTTTGTTTCTATTATACCTCAACCCAAGATTTTTTGTACCTTTGAGATATCTAAGGACACTCTTAGCTGCAACCCAATGTTGCTCATCATAGCATTCATTGAACTGGCTTAGATAATTCACCACATGAGCTATATCTGGCCGCGTACACACTGACAGGTACATTAGAGATCCTATTAATGCTCGGTAGGCAATCTTCTCATCGGGTTTTCGATCATTAGCAGGCTTCTGTAGCCTTTGGCCTGGTACAGCTGGTGTGACAACAGGCTTACAGTTTTCCATATTGAACATATCCAACAACTTATTTACATATCTTTCTTGATGTAATTTAATGCCCTTTTCATCTTGTTCAATATGAATTCCCAGCATTAATTCAGCCCTTCCTAGGTCCTTCATCTCAAAACTCCGTCGAAGGTCTCTCTTGACCTTGAGCATCTCTTGCTCCTGATTCCAAAATATAAGAATATCATCTACGTACACAGCAATGATAATAATGTCACCATTCCGAGTACGTGTGTACACGCACGATTCATTTTCTGACCTTTTGAAATTAAGTCGCAACAATTCTGAGTGCAATTTAGTGTTCCACGCTCGTGGAGCTTGCTTCAGTCCATATAGCGATTTTCGCAAACGACAGACATGGTCCTCTTTGCCTTTTACTTCAAAGCCCTCTGGCTGCTTCATGTACACCACTTCATTTAGGTCACCATTGAGGAACGCAGTCTTCACGTCCATTTGGTCGATATTTAACTTTAATTGAGCTGCTAAAGCTATCAAAGCTCTTAAAGAACTGTGCCTCACGACCGGTGAAAATGTTTCAAAGTAATCAACTCCTCTTCGTTGACTGAATCCTCGAGCAACAAGACGTGCCTTGTACCGAGTCTTTCCCCCCGCCTCCTCTTTTATTCGAAATAACCATTTCGAATCAACGATGTTGCATGGACTCGGGGGTTTGACAAGTGTCCACGTCTTATTTTTCTGAAGAGCATGCAACTCTTCCTCAATAGCAGCCTTCCATTTAGCTGCGTCATCTCTGGACAGAGCATCCTCAACCGTCACCGGATCTCGAGACGTTGAAGCCTGGTAGGTTACGAAGTCTGGGAACTCTCTTTGCTTTCTCACTCGCACAGGATACCTTCTGCGTTCTGGCAGATTCTCAGCATCTGACTCAATGACACACTGACAATTTGACACATGCATAAAGATTACTGAGTAAGACACAAAACTCTTTGTTCTGACACTGACGATTTGGAAGTGACGCAAGCTCGCAGAGAATTTTTGAAAATGTAAGAAAAAATCGCCATCTTGAAATACTCGAGCGCGTCAGATTAGGAATTCTCCGCCGTTATCACTAAGAAATTCTTTGACAAAATGTCCAGCCATCTTACATTCTTGTAACATTTGTCGGAGCTTCTGAGGAACTTCCGATTTTTGTCGCATGAAGTAGACATGTCTGTACTTGCTGTAATCGTCTTAGAATAAAACAAAATAACGATTTTTATTGAAAGAAGGAGGAAATGGACCACAAACATCTGCGTGAATAATTTCCGCAGGTACTTTAGCACGTTCTCTTGTTCCAAATTTTCGTCTATGTGTTTTGCCATAAATACACCCAGTACATAATTCAGGATCTAGACGTACTTTAACACCAAGTTCCTTTTCAATAAACTGTTTTACATGTTTTTTATTCTGATGGGCTAACCTTTCATGATAGAGTTGTAGCAGATTATTTGTCGACACAACATTGAAGTCAGGATTCGGCTTAGATATGGTTTCTACATCAAGCTTGTATAGGCCTCCATTCTTGACTCTTTTGCCAGTCAGTTTCACTTGTCCATCAACTCTTAAGGAGCAGTGTTCCCTCTCAGATATAAAACACTATTTGTTAGTCTGTCTTGAGTGGCCAGTACAGAGAATAGGTTTCTGGCAATGTCAGGTACATACCATGCATCACAGAGTTGTATCATGGATTCTTTTCCATTGACTACAGTTTTCAAATCAACTGTACCTTTGCCAACCGCTTTTATAGCATTTCCATTAGCAACAGTTACTGCACGAGTGTCATCGAAATATTGGGAACTTGAGTCAAACCATTATTTAAGAAAGATAAAAAAGATGACATAGCTAATTATCGCCCGATAACGTTAATACCTATTTTCTCAAAGGTGTTTGAGAAATGTATGTATAAGAGGCTCATCAACTTCTGTGACAAGTTCAGTATTATTTGCCCTGATCAGTATGGATTTCAAAGACAAAAGTCAACCTCATTGGCTATTTTCACACTCGTCAAAACAGTGTTAAATGAGGTAAATGGGAAAAAATTAACAACTGGCTTATTCTTTGACCTTTCAAAAGCTTTCGACTACGTTAATCACGACATTTTATTAAATAAATTAGAAATGATAGGTATTAGAGGACTTGCCTTGCAGTGGATATCATCATACCTATCAAATAGACAGCAATATGTTGTAATTTCCAAAGTGATAGGAAAAGAAGCGGTTTCTTATAAATCTGAAAATAGAACAAAAACAAATGGTATTCCGCAAGGAAGTGTCATCGGACCAATATTATTCCTATTGTATATTAACGACATAACCCACATAACGCGACATAAATGTATTTTATTTGCTGATGACATATCAATACTTGTGACTTCAAACAAAAAAACGACATCTATAAAAGAACATGAACTTGACATTAACAATACAATTGACAAAGTAATACAATGGCTACAACTCAATAATTTAAATATAAATCTGAATAAATCTAAATACATGCAATTTAATAAATCAAAACAGACTCAATTTAACTTTACCTTAAACATAACTAAAATTAATGAAATAACACAAACTAAATTCCTGGGTGTAACGATTGACGAGAACTTAGATTGGAAAAGCCATATTGACAATATCTGCTCCAGAATAAACAGGTTTGTGTATGCTCTAGAGCAAGTCAAAAATTTAACAACCCAAAAAACGGCAATAATGACCTACCGGGCGTATGTAGAGTCCATACTTCGCTATGGTATTGTTATATGGGGAAACAGCACCGACAGAAATAGAGCATTTATTGCCCAAAAGAAATGCATCAGAGCAATTTGCAGCATTCCGATGGATGAATCATGTAGACCCTTGTTTAAAAAGCTTTGTTTGTTACCACTTCCATCGCTCTACATTTTCGAAACATGTATTTTTGTAAAAAAACATGCTGATCTCTTTACTAAGATTACTGATGTAAATCCTCGAGCACGTAGAAACCTGGATAGACTTGTATATGATAATGCTCCAAAATCTACGAAATATTTAAATAGCTGCTTATCATTGTGTATCAAAATATATAATAATATACCCAGCGAATTGAAATTACTAAATAATAGATTATTCAAATTGAAATTATTTAAATGGATTAGTGCACAAAACTTTTATGACATCAAAGAACTGTTTGACAAAAATTTAGAGTTGCTTAGGTTTTAAATATTTTATGACATCTTATAATTTCAATTTTAATTTCATTCATGACATTTAATTAATTTGACATTATTTTTAGAAATGTGTAATTTTTATTTTCGTCTCAATTTTAATATCTTGATTTATATAATGACATTCGCATGCTGATTTTAAATAGCAAAACATGACTGTACTTTTTTTTTTATGACATCTATTTATACCGTGTTTTAAGCGAATAAATGATTTGATTTGATTTGATTTGCTTTGAAAAGAAGTCGCTTCTACAGGTAACATGGCTAGTAGCGCCATTGTCAACGAACCAAATTGTAGTATCACAGTTTATTTGTATTGAGTTTACTTCTTGACCAGTAGTTACTTGCATGAGCATAAGGTTTAAGTTACTTGATGACTGTTTCGTCTCTGGCTTGGATGGTTTACCGTCAGCTTTCCATTTTCTACATTATCTGACCTTATGACCAAATTTTCCACAATATCCACACTTTTTCTTTGGTTTATTACTGTTTTGAACAGCCAAAGCTTCAGCAGGTTCACTACTTTTGGAAGAGAGCGAGTGTTCATAAGTACAAAGTTGCGTTGTCAGATTGTCAATTGTTTTGTTGGTCCTTGACATAAGCATCCAACTTGACTTGAAGGAGAAGTATGTTTCAGGTAGAGTATCTAGAATCTTGCAGATTAATAGGATATCTGGTAATTCAGCCTTCTCTATCTTAACTAATTCAGCTTTCAAATCTGCCCATAGCGTCTTAACTTTCGAGATATGAGTCGTAATGTCATGTGACGGATCTTTACGATAGCCGAAAAACTCCATACACAGCGCATAGCTCTTATTTTCAGATGTAACATCAAACAAACGATGTAGCTCATCCCAAACATCTTTAGACGAGTTAAATCTCATGATTTTTTTAAGAGTTTCGTCTGACATGTTCGCAGATAGGAATAATAGTGCGGAACTATCTGTTCCGTTGTATTTATCAAGGGCTTTTTCATATTCCGAAATTGCGGCGACGTCGGATGAGTCAGGTCTCACCGGATTTACAAGGTTGCCGTTTATAGCATCTAACACACCAGGCTTACCTCTTAGAAGTAGCATAGCCTTAAATTTCCACGTCGACCAATTTTTCGTGCCTTCCAGACGACCAATATCAATTTTACAACTTGTTGATTGCATTTTGAAATTATGCTGTCAGACTTTGAAAAAAATTTCGGAAAATTATTTGCTCTTATTTATTTATTTATTTCTATCAAATAACAATTTATTTCACATTTCACAGCGTATGCTACCATGATAAATGTAATTATCTATAAAATCAGAAGCCCGCAAATTGTGAAAATTAATATTTATTAAACTATGAACGAATAGTAAATAACAACGAATGACATAACAAAGCATTAGAAAAATAATATAGGGTTATCAAAATGGAAAAAGAAGACTTCTAAGAAGATTCTTTAACAAAGGTATCCTCCCTTATATTAATCTGACGCGCTCGAGTAAATCCCGAAATCCCCTCTTCGCATAGCCACCCCACCGCGCAAATCGTCAGATTAACATATATTTCGTATCAGAGACATGTTGGAGCATGAAAGATATTATAATCTGACACGCTTCTGTATTTCCATGTCACTGTTTTTTTTACAATTTTGAAAATCTGTAGACCCTTCGTTCCCCCACCGCTAAAAGTGGAAAAACCATTTATACTTCTTATAATCTAATCTACCAATTATAATAGGTTTCCGCGACGCTCGAGTAAATCCACATTTAATATCAATGCCTCCCCAACTAACTACGCCGAGTTCCCGCCAAAGATCTTTTATGTACATTTGGATGTGTGGCCCTTAATCCTAGGATGAAAACTCCGAGAGATTCGTTCAGTGATGGATAAAAGACTTCATATTTGCATATTGAAATAATTTGTGACGCAATAGTTCAAGAATTATTGGCAAAAAAGTATGGGCCACACAACCAAATGCCTGCGATTCTCAGTAATGAAAATAAGATGAACCGGTTGACGGAGCCCCAATTTTATCATTAACATCTACAGTAACTCATAAAAAAATCGGTTCCGGCTATAAATCAACCCAAAAAACCTAATACTTTTGAAAATATTTACATTTATTTATGGGCCACAGGATTACGTAGGGCCCACTTCACAAGGAGAACTTTCAAAGTAGAAATCTAAAAACCAATCGTTGATTTTTTGCAATTTTTATTCGCGTGCTTGCGATAACCCGACTGTGAACTTTTCATATTTTGCAAGCTTACAAGTACTTTAGGTGATTGTGGCTCTTTATCTGTTTGAATATTATCTTCATTCGTGTCCGTGAGGCGTTCTGAGAAGACATTGTTTGTTACTAAAATCTGTTCCAGAGTAAATACGTTGATAACCTTTTGATTACGTACACGTGAACCATTAATTACACTCTTAATCTATATTCAGATAAAAATAATTAACGTTTAGTAGATTTGACATTTTATTTGAAATGTTTATTCAAATTTTCGCGGTTTATTTCAGTGCTTAATTCAAAAACAAGTTCCATATGCGCAGAAGATGTTCCACTTGCGCAATGTATTTAATGGGTTCATTATAATTGAATGCCAATGAAAATATTTATATTTGAACAGTTTTCTGAATAATAAACAAAGCTAATGATTCAACAGTTAAGGGAAGTTCTGTATATTTTGATCGTTCAAATTTGAATCGTATCAAAGCTTCAATTTTAACAGGATGCAGTTATCGTTCGACGATTGCAATAGCCTGCTCTTTAAATTAATTTTAAAAAATCAATTTTAAAGCCAAATTGAGCCAAATTTTGAAAACATTTGAGTTTTAAAATTGCGACGGTTATTTCAGTTTAAAAAACGGCCAATTCGAAGGTTAAAATCATAAGGATGTCCCACGCCAAGAACATAACGACATTCCTTAACTATTTTTAGACCCGCGCTTCTCTTGGGATTACCAGGAAAATCAATTACCAGTAATCCAACACCTCGCAGCAACGTGACTAGGATTAATTAACACATTTGCGCCGAGCTTAACTCATACATTAACATTTTTGTGCGTGTCTGTAAGTGTATCATTTATTGATCGCGGGTAAAGTTCCAAAATTTTACCTCCTAGTCTCTGTTTTGTGATCCCAGCATCGATCATCTGAACATGACCTACAGTTACATAATTCATTCATCAATAACAATTGTAGTAACAATCCAATTGATTAAAATTGAACCCGACCTTAAATGAGTGTCTACGTCAATCGTCGTAGCCACTCCATTTATAAACACGCGCCGATAGTAAAGCGCTTCAGTCTACGCGCGCAAATTGCGGAGGAATGTGTCTGCTGTACCATTTTTCCAAAGATTTAATATTCGAAATATTAAATAGAGTTTTAAATTTTTAATGTATACAGTGAAATAATTTGAGAAAAATGGGTGATGTTTTAAAACCTGGTAAGTATTTTTTATTTTTAGTAATTACTTTAATTATCAGTTAAATATTTTAGCATCAAGTCAAAATTAGGGAATTTTATTTTTAACCACTGGAGTAGACGACTCGGCTCAGGTTTGTAGAGCTCAGGGTCCCGTGTTCGATCCCGAGTCATGTCAAAATGAATTTATTTTATTTTTCAATAAAAATTATTCGATTTTCTCAATAGTATTTCAATTTTATCATTTTTTTCGTAGTAGTAATACAATTATTTTATTTTTCAGATGTGCCACTCCAAGATCCTGTCCAGGATGCGATGGGAACATTGGGCCGCTGGCAAATAATCATAACAGTAGTCGTTTCATTGATAAACTTCCCCGCAGCCTGGAACCAACTGGCGATAGCTGTGATAGCGCCAGGACAAGATTTTGAATGCGCATATCCTTTGCCCTACAATAAAAGTATTTCCCGGGCGAAGTCTTGTTTTGTCGAAGTCAACGAAAGTTTACCTCTGGTAGAATGCACTCACTTTATCTTCGATGAAAATAGTCCTTTCAAATCGACGATCGTGAGCGAGGTAAGCTGGCGATTGAGTCTTTTTAAAATTGTTAATTTTGGCGGGCTTTTGGCTAACTATTATTTTAATTTTCCAGTGGGACCTGGTATGCAACCGCAAACATCTCTTGAGTCTGGTGCAACCTTTAACACAATTGGGCATTCTCCTAGGGAATTTGGCCTTCGGGATACTTGCTGACAAGTAAGTGCATCAGTACCAACGTTGGCAGTGTGATAAGAATGAACTGAGCTCTAATGATTTGTAATTTATTTCAGGATCGGTAGGAAGACTCCTTTAATGATTGCAGTGGGGCTCCAGGCGATATTGATGATTATAACAGCATTCATGCCCACGTTTGAATTGTTTTTGCTCTTCAAGAGCCTCTCCGCTATTGCAACAGGAGGAACGATGCTCATCAGCTTCGTGATAGGTAAGCACATACTGAAAAAAAATAATGGTGCAATAGATTACCCAGTTTATTAACGATAAATTCAAATTTCAGTGATGGAAATCATTGGCGCCCAAGTCCGGTCAAATATCCTCACATTATACCACGTCCCCTTTGTACTTGGAATTCTGACCGTTCCGCTGTTCTCTTATCTGACAAGAACCTGGGACGGTTACTGGCTGATGATTTCTGTTCCCTCATTTCTGCTTCTATCCTATTACTGGTAAGTCATTACTTAGCAATCATTAATCATCGATAGTTATACTTGAAGCGAATCCTGGACTAATATAATTTTCTGCCGTAGGCTGATACCTGAGTCTCCCCGTTGGTTGTTGGCGGTTGGAAGAGTTGAACAGGCTCGCGAAGTTCTGCTCAAAGCTGCGAAAACTAACAAAATATCGGATACTAAAGTAACAAAAGCCATTGAAAGCCATGAACAGTTATTGCCATCAGCCGCTAAATCCATTGAAGCTGATGGTGATCAGAGAAGCTACGGAGTTATGGATCTGGTGCGAACTCCAAACATGAGGCTCAAAACAATCTGTATAGTCTTCAATTGGCTCAAGTGTGGGATGGTGTTCTTCGGTATAGAACACTACCTCGGACACATGAGTGATAACGTCTTGAGCGACCTCGCAATATCAGGTACATATTGTCTAAAACTTGCTGATCAACCTAGACAATCGCCTTGTTCTCTATATTAATACTGTGTTTTATCTTCCAGCTGCCTTCCAACTCCCAGGGCTACTGATCGTCTACTTCTTGATTTCACGAGTCTCCCGGCTGAAAATTTTGATCGTAGCAAATGTTCTATCAGGAATCAGCTTGCTGCTGATCATCCCATTCTATAACAACGACACCATGAAATTGGTACTGGTGACGACAGCCCTCACCTGCATGACCATCAGCTTCCCGACGATTTACTTGTACACGGGAGAGCTGTTTCCGACCGTAGTGAGGAACATTGGATTCGCCGTCTGCAGCGTCGCGTCTAAAACCGGGAGCATTTTCGCGCCGTTCTTGATTGACTATGTAAGACATTTTTTTTCTTTACTATCATCAAAACTTCTGCTGTGATTATCAGTAATAATAAATGCTGAATTATTTGTTTTCAGGTTGATGATCTAGCCTACTGGGTGATTCCTGTAGTGTTTGGAATGGGGCCAATCTTGGGGGCCATTCTCTGCATCTGGTTGCCTGAGACGATGAACTGCAAGCTACCAGAGACCATCGAAGACGGCGAAAATTTCAAAAGGCAAGCATTGAACTCTACTCAGTACAAAATTCTTAATAAATAAATCATATATTGTCCTAATTATGTATTTTTTGTTACAGCAAAAAACAGAAGACTGCAGCCGCCTTTCCATTATAGTTCAAATTCTGTTAGTTTTAAATAATTGTAAGTTATAATTTATTCTAGACTGTTAGTAAGTTATTATAAGAAACCAAATGAACGTAAATTTTATTTGTTATTAATTTTAGTTTTATATTTAACCTTATAAATAATTGTAAATACGGTGTAAAATTAATATTTACCAGATCCTGAAGCCATGGCGCCCTCAGGACCAACATAAGGATACAATAAGTATACTTTAAATGTAATTATAATAATACAAGTACAAAAAACACTATAATAAAAAGTATTCTATAACTTCAAGCTTTTTTTTCAATACCTTGTCCAAAAGAAAGAGTAAAACTCTGCAAAATCCATCGTACCAATGACCTCTTGTAGAAAAAAACTACCGTAAATGCTACAGTACTGCCAACGGTACCTGACATTACAATTTATCACTTGGCTCTATCGTATAGTAAAACATCCAGACTATAGTAGATATGGTCCTAAATCAGTGCAGCCATCTAGAGGGGTCATGACTTAACGAACCTTCTTTAGCATTTGAAGATAAAGTAACAATGACTCAAAGACAATTGATAAAGAACTTCAATGAATAACCCCAAATTTTTGATGAAAACTCTTGAAAAATAATGATGCAATGTTGTATGTACACTGTAGTAATTGGCGTATGTTTACAAACTATATTTACATTAATTTTCCTGTTATTCTGCACACAAATGAATCAGAGGTCGGAAGTTCAAATACTACTATCAGAAGCTTCATACGCAAAACACTCGAGAAACAAGTGATAATTTATAATTAGAGGATTCTTCAATGTTCCAGATAATTATGATGCATCACTAATCCTAGAGTTTCATCGTAGCACACAGTAGATCTCATCTATGATTCATAGTAAGGAAGATTTTTTCTCAAATAAAAATAGTGGTGTCTATTACGAGCCGAAGAAATTGAACGACACCTACGCAAGTACTCACACCCACTAGTTTCTTTGATAAACTATGAGTCATACTGATGATAAGCGACACTAATCTCGTAATGGCGCGTAACTTGAATAGTTTCGCTTTGAAATGCTACTGAAACTATGACCATGCAAATTGTATTTACTGAAAGCTGAGTAAATATATGATATTGTAAAACGCACACGACTTGCGTCAGCCGTTAGTTTTTCATTATTCTGCGAAACTGATGTAACATTCAGTGTCATTGCGGCAAACGGAGCGTTCACTGCTGGGAATAGAATCACAGCGCCATCTATGAGAAGCGAGCGGTACCCTATAAATCATAGTGTACTTACAGTACAGTCGCGGCCATCAATTCTAACCTATAAAACCCATGAAATTTTCCATGAGATTGTTTTTATGATTGACTTCCAATTGAAGAGTTCTTAGAATTTACTGTAAAATATCTTCAATCAAATTGATGCGCGTGGTTTGAATTGAGGGGCCTTTACCCAAAAATCATGTGACGTGAACATTCCAAAGAAATTGATGTGACCTTGAATCGTTCAATCGTTAACCAGGTCATTGCCTGCTTAAGGATAAACTGCGCAGTAGTTTTTCAGCACTACCGCCAGTGCACACATGGCCATTGACGTCAGCTCTTATCAAACACTCGATACCATTTGCAACTGATTGTACGAGATAATGAAAGCAAATGCGCACGATAAAGCTCTTGATAAATTGAAATTTTAGGTTAGAAAATGCCTAAATCCTTAAATTATGATAAAATGGCGCCCAACGCAGCTCCGAAAGGACACCAGCTATAAATTGGAGTATCATAGTAAATATTATCTGAGAGATAACGACTCAGGTATCTAAGGAATGTCACGATTATAATACTGATATCAAAATGGCTGCCTTCATAATTTCTTAGTGTAATTTATTCAACGGAATTCGTAGTCTTGAATTCCAAAACGTGATCGTTCGCAACTTACCGGTCGAACTAGTTGAAACTAATTTCTAAAATCAGGTTCAATCCGTTTCCTAGAATCCTTCCAAGAAATCATACTTCGTTTGATTTAAAAAAATTATGTTATACATCTGAAACTCAAGACCTACCCTTCAATTCTCTATAAAATGACTCTTCTAAATTCAGCGAATTCTTAATTGTTTGTAAACATGAATATTGTCAACGAAACAGCTCTAGAGTAATTATGATTAATGGCAAATAAACAGAAGATGGTAAATATTTTTGTAATAACAGTAACAGACAAAAACAAGTTGATAAATAAACGATATACTTGTGCCATTGCATCATCTTCCTGTTAGCCCTTAAACTCACAGCTGGGGTCCAAACGGGCCCCACGTCAAACAAAAAAATCTTATTTTGTTTTTAGATTTTTATAGTTTTTATGCACTAAATTTGTTTAAAATTGAAATATATGCACACCATTCTCTTCCTTATAAAAAAAGAAAAAAGATGGTCTATAGTAAAGTGTTTTTATCAATCATAGAACCGAATTTACGTTCAAGAAACCGGTGGGGTCCATTTGGACACCAGTTATGCGTTTAAGAGTAAATTGAGTTGTGCGTTCGAGACTTAATATTTATCATTTCCGAGAAACGATGATCACAAACAAGTTTATCAACAATCCAGCCTTGACACTGAACTTAACCGGGCAAACTTCGTTAGATGCAAACCTATACAATCGCTGGAAAATCAGAGAGTGATTCAGTATCAGTTTTCGTTCCAATTGGGCCAATTGTCTTGTTCTTTTTGAGCGACATCTACTGGACTTTCTATAAAATAAAATCTACTGCAATGGATCTCTTGAATCAAGAGTTTTTTGGGTCTAATTTCCCTAAAACAGCATCTAAAACTATGCTGTCCATCAAGAACGCGGTACAGCAAGCCATAAACGCGCAGAATTGTGAAGAAAATAAAAAAGATGAAAGTTTGAAGGTCATTTCTCTTGAAGAATTGATGTCCCACAGCACCATCGATGATTGCTGGATCGTAGTCAATGATTATGTCTACGACGTAACCGAGTACCTGATGAAACACCCACCAGGCTTTGAAGTGCTTTTCGAAGAGGCCGGTAGAGACGCCACCAGTGCGTTTCTTAGCGCGGGACATTCAAAATCGGCAGTCAAATCATTGGATAAATATTTAATTGGCGAGCTGCCGGTTAACGAACGGCTTTTCCGTAAGGAAAATGGTCTCAAAATCGGGATGTAATTTCTTTTAACATCAAATTTTTGTATTATTTTGAAACACTTAGAGTAAGGCTGTGATCATCTATAATTTTACTTAGTAATTAATTGTATTTATAAGCATAAGAATTTTGTAAATAACGGACTAAACATTGTATTTTAATTTTAAGTATTTAATAAATTTATTAAAAATTATTCATCAAATTTTATTCGAACAAAACAACGCCATCTAATGGAAGCGTCTCATAAATTCACTTCAAAACACCACCGTCTCTGGATTCAGGTGTAACTCTCAGATTAATGAAATCCATAATGGATTTCATTAATCTGAGGTGTAACTTCAATTGTCCCTGGCCAATTGGTGTAATACGTCACTTTAATAATTGACGTCAAATGATTAAGATTGAGTCAATATTTATGTTTGAAACATGAATTTTATTAGTGTATCAATTGGTAATTGAAGACGATTTTTTGAAGATTTATGTATTAATTTATGCCAATTGCTGGAAGCTTTTTTAATACTGAACAAAAATACTGAACAAAATAGAATTTGTAAGTCTCTAGGTACATTTATTTCTTGTTTCTTATAAACTATCAGTTTGACTATCATTGTAGTCCATTATGAACTTTATTCGGCTCATCATGAGTTCATAGGATGATAAAATTGAATATTGACAAAGTTACTAACTTTTGACTTTGATAATTTTCCTTGTCATATCTGGTAAACCAGCAGCCCGAGATAAAAATAAACGACGCTGGCTCTATCACATATAATACGTGACAGCATATAGCGGCAAAAATCTTCTTATGAAACTCTCATCAGAGAGAAAAACGTGAATCAAATTCTGAAGCATTTGGATGGGTGGATCACGTTCAAAACCTTCTGCTTCAGCCAATACTGCGTCACATAAGTTGCGAAGGTGTTACAAATGAAGAGAATTTCCGTTACTGAAGGTGAGTATTAAAAAAAATGCAAAACATTCAGTATTTTAGGAGATATCGAGGTTTCATTTTTGTATGGAAAATTCGTCAGGGTGACAATGATGTAAGGAATCTTTTTCAGGACAGGAAAATTATATTATGGTGGTGATTTATGACCATTTTAAAAGCATGATAAGTCGTATAAATAAAAAATAATAATAAAAAATCCATTTTATTTATCCAGCATTGTACAGTCAAGAGCAGGTCACGCTTTACACTACCAATGCTACTCTTTTCAACTGGACATTGGCGTATGATTTAAGTACAAAGGAGAGTCATAAGTACCAAACTCGATTTTTGAAATAAGTATTTATCCCAACATTTTTTATTCATTGTTACCCTAATTCACGATTTTAATACAAAAATGAAACCTCGATATCTCCTAAAATATTGAATGTTTTGAATTTTTTTTAATACTCACCTTCAGTAACGGAAATTCTCTTCATTTGTAACACCTCCGCAACTTATGTGACGCAGTATTGGCTGAAGCAGAAGGTTTTGAACGTGATCCACCCATCCAAATGCTTCAGAATTTGATTCACGCTTTTCTCTCTGATGAGAGTTTCATAAGAAGATTTTTGCCGCTATATGCTGTCACGTATTATATGTGATAGAGCCAGCGTCGTTTATTTTTATCTCGGGCTGCTGGTTTACCAGATATGAAGTGGGCCCTACGTAATCCTGTGGCCCATAAATTAATGTAAATATTTTCAAAAGTATTAGGTTTTTTGGGTTGATTTATAGCCGGAACCGATTTTTTTATGAGTTACTGTAGATGTTAATGATAAAATTGGGGCTCCGTCAACCGGTTCATCTTATTTTCATTACTGAGAATCGCAGGCATTTGGTTGTGTGGCCCATACTTTTTTGCCAATAATTCTTGAACTATTGCGTCACAAATTATTTCAATATGCAAATATGAAGTCTTTTATCCATCACTGAACGAATCTCTCAGAGTTTTCATCCTAGGATTAAGGGCCACACATCCAAATGTACAGTCAACAGCACATCAGGTTACCACAAACTGTCAAATTTCCCCAATAGATAGTAAACTTTAATGATTGGAGATAAAATTGAAAATCGATTGAAGAAATTTGACAGTTTTGGATAGCATGATGTGCTGTTCACCCTGTACATGATCTTTTCTTGTTTAGAAAGTCTACAACCATACAGCCATGCATTTGATCATCGGCAGACATATTGACGTGAATAGGAACGCACTCTGACAGATTATTATAACCTATTATAAGCACTGTTGTTGAGAAACGGTAGTTTCTCCTAGGTAGTCTGTGCACTGTTTGATTTAATAAAATAAAGTATTACTACTATTACTTTTGTGAATTATTCAACCAAAAACTCAAAATATTGAGAAAATAAAACACAATTACGGTTGTATTTTTAAAAAAAGGCAATGCATTGTTTTAGAAGTATAATATCCCGTCTAAGACATCCTCCTCATAGAAGAGTTATTCCACTTCAGTGTATCATAAATGAGAAGCAGATTACAAATTACCGAAAATACAGCAATAAATCGGAATATGATGAGACAGGTAGGTGCTGTACTAGTTTGATTCAGCTAAATACTGGCTCTCTAATGCATCTATCATTACATTACATTACCTATGTTTTATTCTAGTAATTTTTGTAACTGTACAGAAACAATTATTGATGAAATCTGCAAGGCTGATCCTCAACAAGAAAAAAAGCTCAGGATATTAATGCTAGAGGTGGAGGTAATGAAACAGGATGGCCGCTCCGCTCCAAGCACATTACAACTCCGACATTGGCAGTATCTGATGGAACTGCCTAGTAGAAACCAAAGAATGCAATATCTCTCATATTTATTCAAAACTGAACAGGCCAAAGAAAACGCAAAGGTAAACAATGAATGTATGACTTAATTTATTCAATTTATCCTTTGATCACTTTGTAAAACATTGATGTAACAATCAAAACTTGGTTCATATCATCATTAGCTAGTCTATGAATGAATGTAGCAATGTCTTATTTGTTGATATTTAAGAATCAAGATAATATAAATTGGACCCATGGTTTGACTATGCCAGTCACAGCAGTAAAGTTCTGGTTACTGCATTTAAGTTGCACTCTGGACAGATTCCAGGAAATAAGTTCTACCACATGTGGGGATTAAATCTTCCCCACCATGTGTGCACTGTAAACCATCGCCTGCGTTCTATGGTCCTTGGTAAAAAAAGCTGAGTGAGCCCATTTCCACTACAATGTTATCTTTCTAACTAATTACATACATCTGTTATGTGGTGAAATAATTTTACTCCCAGCTTACTTCTTTCTATTTTCTTTGGTGGACAGCTAATTACAACCATGGCACCTAGTAATAAAGTCAAATAAAAACAACAAAATATCTTTTTTTTTTTGTAGTTCTTTTTCAATTTAATTTCCGGTTGTTCTTGTTTTCCTTATCTATTTATTCTCAAATGTAACTTGGGTAGTATGTCATTGGCTTAGTGACATTTAAATTCGATAAGTATATTGTTTCAATTATTACAAAATTATGTAAATATTGTAAAACTGTTGATTACCTGAATAAAATAAATAAAATCATTAAAAAAAATTATAAGATTTTATTTATTTTTAGTTTGTACAGAACGCAGACCTCAGACAATGGTGTGGTTAGTCAATGACCATAATGGACACTTCAACTGCTGGCTCAAACACACTGTCGTTTGGAGCATGCAGTTTAAAAAAAAAATTGTTTTATTTGATTGGCATAATCTCTAGAGTGCCCTCTATAAAATGTAAAAATTAATAATGAGTATGTCAATTCTATTATGGACATATTTCAGGCCAAAAAAGAAGCCAAACGACTGCAATACGAAACTTCCTCACCTGTAGAAGAGAAAGAGTTTGAAGATGATCTTTTGTATGGTATCCAACATCAGTCATTGTTCCTTCGCATTAGGGATCAATCGATTAACAATTTTGATAACTACAGGTATGTATTTAAAGCATCATACCTTAATGTATTCCTCCATTCCCTGGAGGTCAATTATCAGTTCGATTGATTCAATTATAATTTTTGTGTCATTAGTTTAAGTAAAGTGGTTGTTTGAATTGCTTGGACTACTTTTTTCCAGAAGTTAATTGCTAGTTCAATTGATTGTACAGTAAAAGGCAAAAATATGTATAGTTCCAAATAATAATAATTATGGACACATTTTTAAACACAAGTTTAATATAGCTACATAATGTGAGCAATAATTTGTAAACATCCATACCATAATCATGTATATGTTGTGGCCAAATCGTAGATGTGGTGATGAAATGCTAGCAAATCTACGACATAATATACAATTCCAAGCCATAAATATACATAATACAGGGTGTAAGGGACAGCTTAGCAAAAACTTAAATGGGTAGATTCCACATCTACCCATTACTATGCTCGGCTAAATTTTTTTTTTCCCGGAAATGTCAAGTTATCTTTCTATTATTTACATACTTTGGCGCTACGCAAAGTACCGCGAAACCGCGCCCCGCGCGCAGTCCCACCACGCCGCACACTGGTTGCATTTTTCAAAATTGTGGACATAGGGTACAAGGTCAACGGATCGAGCTGATTTTTTTATAGTATATTGCTGGCGTGATTACAAATACTTTTTACTGATTAAGTTTTTTTTTGAAATAAGCCTTAGTTTCGGAGAAAAAAATATCTTTTTTTTTGTATGGAGCTAACAATATTTTTCGGAGCCGCGCCGCTCCGCTGTCAGAATGCGATGTACATTGCTGGGTTTCGTGTTTTACGTTGTTATCGTCATTTTTATTGGAAAATGGAGTGTATTAAAAATAGTAATTTTTTATTGCAAAATGTATTCGAATAAATTATTTAAAGCTGAAATATAGAGATCTTTTTTGAAGAAAATTCTGCTGGAAAACAATTCAGAATGGTTTGAATTATTCAGGGTTTCAGTTTTTGCTAAGCTGTACCTTGCAGGGTGTATGTATGTAATCGAATGCACTAACAGCTGTGGATACTTATTTATGAAGTGTCACTTACCGAATTGTAAAATAATCCCATACATACTAAACAATGTGTATATATTTAGAATAGAATCTTGTATTTTGAACTAGATGTTTCTAAAGTCATCGTAGTGACGTTTTCCGAGACATTGTGGTATGTAATTATGTATGTTGTATACATATTTTTGACTGTAACTGTACTAGTTAGTTATTTTGTCTCATTTATTAAATCGTCTTCATAAACAAAATACAGGCATTCCAGCTGCCCTAGCATAAGCAGTGAGACTCCACTTTCATGAGAATTGATTGCCAAGAAAAACAGTTTAAATTGAGTACAAATGAAATAAAGTTTTAACATTCAATTGATAAATCGTGATTTGATTTGATAAAAGGATGCATGTCCAAATTCAAACGCAAGAGAAATGATAATTTCTTCTAATACAAATAGAGCCCATTTTCGTTGTGTTGATTAGGAAGTCTAAACTCTTGAGAGATAAGTCTCATTGCGTATGCTAGAGGGCATCATCTCATTTTATATCAATATATTTTTTTTATAAACTGCATTCACTTTCAGAGCTTTACAAGCTATGATCTATAGCCAATCAGTGGTAATAGACTGCTCATATGAAGACAAGATGGTGCGGCGAGAGGTTCTTAATGCTGCTAAACAGATGACTTTTGTCTTTGGAGATAACCGAATACATAAACAACCATTTAACATACACTTGTGTAATGTGAACATGAAAAGTATTTTCATAGAACAACTTTGCCGTAACATTCCTAACTTACTAGAACCATGGTTTCCTCTAAATTTTCACACTAAAAGTTATATGGATGTTTTCCCAAAAGAAAAACTTGTTTATTTGACACCACATTGCCGTGAAGAACTCACAACTTTTGACCATGATGCTGTCTATATTATTGGGTGCATGGTTGATAAGATCAACAATGAACCATTATCACTAGCCAAAGCTAAAAAGGATGGAATTAAAATGGCAAAACTACCTCTAGATAGGTATTTAGAATGGGGACCTGGTTCTAAAAAGAATCTTAACATAAATCACATGATCCCAATATTATTAGACTTAAAGTTAACTGGAGACTGGGAGTTCGCATTACAACACATTCCTAGAAGAAAACTCATGGAAACCAAAATACTGGCGATGCAGAAGAAACTCCAAAATCCTAACTTGAGAGAAGAAGTTTTTAAAAGTTTAAAAAGTTTGGGATTCAAAGATAAAACAAAAATGAGAAAATCATTGTACTTTGATGACGAAAAATTATAGTTTTGTGTTTGAAATAATACACAGTTTTAATTATGCTAATACTTTAAGCAAGACTTTATTTTTAGTATAATAAAATTTTGTACAATGTGAATGTCCTAATATGTAATTTTATGTACAAATATATCCGATTCCAAACTGAAACATAGCCAAACTACATGTTTTGCACTTTGATTCATTAGCATAACATAGATGAAGATCTATTTGTTCTTGATCTATTGCACATGCATATTACTTCATTTATATCTTTGTATTATAATAATTATGTTAATTATATATTACTAAGTTCATATTCATACCGCACACTATATTCCATTGAATAAAATTTAATCTACAAGACTACTATAATATACACAAACATATCCTCATGGCCACAAAGGGCAACATTCAGCACAAGGCGGATAAAAATGCTTGAAAATATTTTTACATTCCAACATCACTTGCATACATTTTATCATAATCAATACGAACTACGTAAATCTTGTGCATAATTTGATAAATAAATTCTAAATATAATTAAGGTGTCGCTGTGACATTTACGGTGGTAAGGGAAGGTTACGCATGTCGACGTCTGCTGATGTGGTTTCCGAGCGCTGTTTGATCGTGGCAAGAATTTCTTGTAGGTTGGAGGGCAAAGCTATGTCTGCTAGAGGTACTACCGATGGAGGAGTCATCGGTCGGGATGGAGAGTAGGCCTCATCCTGCAGACAAGAGATAAAAAATTACATCCTCATGTCCGAAATTTACCCTACTGGAAATGCTGACCAAATAATATTAGTGATTCTGCTTTATTTCTTTTAAACGATGGACGTACAAAAATATTTTCTTAATGACAAATCAGGTCGAAATAAAGGGACACGATACTACGAGTATATCCTATAATACAAAAATACGCGCGGTGCGTCTCAGTCCGCACACAACGTAACAAATTCTTTGATTGTTTAGTTATTGAGTAGTTTCTGAAATTTTAGATGTTCACTGGATTTGTGGCTGCAACCCCAAACTAGCCACCGAATTTTTTATCATCAGTTTTCTGAACTATGGAAGCAAAAAAGACGTATTCACGGCAAAAGTGTAAGCAATAAAAATTAAATAAATGTTGTGGAAATAAGATCTTTGAGAAGCATGTGGTGTGTGATTCATCACTTCAGTGATAGGGTGAGAAATAGCGAGATTCGAAAGCGATGTGGTATAAAAGAAGATACAGTGATGAGGATAGAGAAAGGAATGTTGCGGTGATTTGGAATGAATGAAAGAAGATTGACGAAATAAATATACAGTGCGAATGTAGTTGGAAGGGTCGGAAGAGGGCGCCCTAGGCTTACATACTTAGGCCAAATTGGTGAAGTAGGTACTGAAAAAAGGCCGTGTTAGGGAGTACCCGAAGAGCATGTATAAAGCCTACCCCAATAAGGCCTTTCAGATCTATCTGCCTTTCAGATCAACTTACCGTGGCTCGGGTTTGCTGGAAGAAATTTATTTTTAGAGATAAGTTAACTTTTTGCGTCGTGTTTCTGTTTTTAATTGTATGCCTATCTGTCATGTAAGCAAAGAACTGTAAATAAATAAATAAATGCGTGAGCTTATGTATATAAGTGTAAGCACGCACCTCTCCAACAGAAGAGTCTGCCTGCGCCATCTTCATGATCTGCTGCTTTTGCTCCTCGATCTGCCGGTTGAGCTCCTCCATCTTGGAGCGCAGCATGCTGGGCGGGCCGGCGGGGGGCGCGGGGGCCGCGGGGGCGGGGGCGGGGGGCGCACTGCCGCCGCTAGAGGATGAGCCCGGGCTGTATGCCTCTTCGTCGTCTGCGGACGCTGAACAAACCATAGCATATAAGAAAGAAAGAAAAAGGAATTTATTCACCATATAAAACAGACACCAAAATAAAAATTACATACATACATACATACCCTCACACCCATAATCCTTTAACTCTTTAGGCAAGCCAGGCTTCATACAAAAATGTTCGAACCCCTTTAGCACATGGAATTTCGGTCTTTTTTTTACCGCTCTGGTATCTTATTTATTACTAGCTTTCCGCCTGGGACTTCGTTCCCGTGGGAATTCGGGAAAATTATGTAACCTATGTCCATCGGGGATAATGTAGCTTTCTAATGGTGAAAGAATTTTTCAAATCGGTCCAGTAGTTTCGGAGCCTATTCAATGCAAACAAACAAACAATCAAACCTTTCCTCTTTATAATATGTATAGACACATACAAACCACCCCTGAAAATATCATAACAATCCGATCAGTGGTTGCAAAGTTATTGATATTACTTTGGTCTGGGACGACGATGGGATTACTTTTCTTTGTCCTAAATTTAATACGCCGGGACGAAGTCACTACTTCTTGTTTCAGTCTCAGGTCTCAGGAGGTTAATCAGCGAAAATTAAGGACGTGAATTAGCCTACTAAAATTAACAACTTTTCCTAAAATGTTTGCAACTCCATCTTAGGTGATAAGCTGATTAGCCTTTGTGTGGAAAATCTAAATTATCTTTTAAGGATTTCTCATAGGTTCCTCGGAAAGTTGTTCAGTTTCATAGAGAGAATTACCCCCTGAAATTGACGCTTGGTAATATTTGACGACTGACTTCTAGGTTGGTAAGAACCGCGGGTTCTATTCCCGGTCGGGGCAAACATTTAGAGTCTGTTTGCGTCAATCTTATCATCATAAAGAACCGCCGCCGACACACTAAAAACCTCATTATGGAACTTTGCACCGTTTGAAAAAGTGATACATACCTAATGAAGCAGCGATCTTGTCTTTGACTGTGGTGGAGAGCGCGGGCGAGGTGTAGGCGGGGAGCGGCAGGCGCGCGGGGGGGGTGCCACTCCGGCAGACCACGGGCGGGGTGTACGACCGCTTGCGGCTCTCGCGGGCCACCTGCACCCAACCAGACAATTCTCGTAGTTTATACTCTGTGTTGTTGCTTCTTGATGCAACTCCATATTATTACCAACTAGCTTTCCGCCCGCGGCTCCGCCCGCGTGGACTACAGGTTATATCGTGCCCAACTGTGGGATAAAATGTAGCCTATGTCCTTTCCCAGGCTCTAATCTATCTCTGTACCAAAATTCATCAAAATCGGTTCAGCGGTTTAGGCGTGAAAAGGTAACAGACAGACAGACAGACAGACAGAGTTACTTTCGCATTTATAATATTATAGTAGGGATTTAGTTTAAACAAAGACGATGTAATCGAAACCGGTCGCATTAAAAATATTAAATAAATAATTAGAACTAGTGTAAAAATTATGACTTTAATTGATAATAATAATATGGAGTTTAAACTAAGTTTAACTAAGACACGCCTGAAGATGATGTAATCGAAACTGGTCGCATAAAAATCCATACCTACTAAATAAAATAAATAAGTGGAACCGGTGTTAAAATCATGTTTTTCTTCGGTAAAAGAGACAATACTAATTTAAAGTTGTTTTTGTATCTAGCTTTTCACCCGGGACTTCGTTCCCGTGGGAATTTGGGAAAATGATGTAGCCTATGTGTTAATCCATGGTGTCAGCTACCTCCATACAAAGTTTTATAAAAATTGGTCCAGCCGTTTGAGCGTGAAAGAGTAACATCCATACTTAAAACTTTCGCATTTATAATATTAAGTAAGGTTTTAAATAATTTATATCAAAGGAAACATAGAAATTGTGTGGGTATCCGGGAATAGGATCGCCGCAATAAGCTATTTTTTTTAAATAGATACCAGTCACTTCTATTCTAAGTTACGCCGAAGCCTAATTTTTTAATGGCGCGAAAATATCTAGGCACTCATGTTGAGGAGGAGAAAAAATAATTCCTACAAACTGTTGGAATCTTTCGCACTTATCTGGAGTCCATAACCGCAGCTGGGCCACAATCGAAATTTGAATGTTTGACTATGCCAAGAATTTCTCAAAATTTGTCGTATACGATTGGCAAAGTAAACAGAATTTCTCGGGGCCGCGTTTAAAAGTTATCGGGGTTTATTTGGGGCCCAGCTGCAGTGACGTCACTACAGCTGAGCCACACCTGTATCTCGAAGATGGAAACAAGTAGCGGAGATCTGACTACGTAGATAATTTCTCGTGAATTTCTCGGGACAAACGCCAAAATAAGAAAACTATCCGGTCTCGCGTTCAAAAAATATAAGACATTCGTTGGGGCCCAGCTGCAGTGACGCGTCACTACAGCTGAGCCACCTGGATCTCGAAAACGGGATGACGTAGGGGAAATCTGCTTGCGTAGATAATTTCTCGAGTATAATCATGTTCTAGAGAAAAAAGACTTTAATTTTCATAGAAAGGTACAGTCGCGATTAAAAGTGAAATGAAGAAAATTTAATTCCAGTAATATGAAAATAAATAAATACACTAAAGCTAACAGAGCCGTCTATCATGGTTTACAATAAGTCTTCTTCCTTTAGTATCGTGCATGTATAATAAATACAATCAATGGTCAGCTCTAAACTATAATAATTTTACTAAATATTGTAAGCCCAAATGTTACTGTTCCCATAAGGGTATTTAATGTCAGTTATCATAGTCATTCCGAGAAGATCATATCCCGGAATGACTGGTTTATCCTGGGTTTGACCAAAAAATTTAAACTTAACATTTCAGTCAAACGTCGAAAGTAAAATAATCTGTTTTTGGCTTTGCCTAGTCGATCCTAGAAGCGACTTACAGACTCGGTCAAACGTAGATCTGTACTGTACTAATAAGTAATATGTTTAATTATGTACAATTCTAAAATGTCATAATGCCTCACTGTCTTAATTATGACAATATTAAAGCAATATACATTAAAATTAAAAATGTCGTTTTATTATACAACTTTTTTATTTTAATTAAGGCAATATTAAAAAATAAACGTTGTTTTAAAATGACGTTTTATTAAATACAACTAATGTAATATAACAAACAAAGACATTCTAATACATATTTGAAGTTTGACTGGTCAAACCCCGATTTCATGAAATTGAATTTCGATGTTTGCCTGACCAAATTAGTCTCTCCTTTTTAAACTATTATTTTGTAAGTGTTAAGTAATAAGTAAAAAAATAAATATATAGCGCCTATTTTGTTAAAAAACGAACTGGTGGCTTTGGTGCGTAGGTAAGATGCACGACTAATTTAGGTGTTGTAAATAATCAAGTATATTTGATCTTAAAAAATAATTTACCATGGAAAGAAAAAAGAAATCATGTTAATAAATCAAACGTTTTTAACTTTCCTGGCCCTCGTCTTGTATGCAGTTTACTGTGTTCTGCGGCTTCGTATCACTTCTAAAATGCATAACTCTTAATAAGCCAAACTCAAATTATGAACTACCTAAGGGTCAGCTCCCACCACCGTGACGCGACGCGACGCGACGTTGCGAATAGAGCTACTCAAAATTAAACTTTATTAAATTACATGAAAAGATAAACATTTCATTGTGAGAAAGCCGCGGCGCGCGGCGCTGCGCAGGGTGCGACGTGTTCTTATTCTCACTTGTAATAAATAAAGTTCAATTTTGAGTAGCTCTATTCGCAACGTCGCGTCGCGGTAGGAGCTGACCCTAACCGTGCTGCCATCTCCCGAGAGTGTGTTTCAACTTTCATTTTTTATGATTTTATTTTAATCTATGGTTTAATGTAATTTTTGTACTTCACTCATAAAAGTAGTACCATATTTCATAAAGAACTCATTAAAAAGTGTGAAAGTGAATCAAGTGGTCTAACACTAGTATACATGCCATCAAAAAAAATAACTGGTACTTTGAAAGACAGTTGTACGCGAGTGTACATTTTACTTCGGGTAGTCTAAGAGCTCGATGTCAAAATATTGTACATATAATACTGATCGAGTTAATCATTTAAGTAATATGAAAATGATACTAACATCATTGAAATTATTGACTTTTCTCTCACTAAATACTGTAAAACTATTAACGTTATACTCTGACCAAAGAAAATCACGCCAAATATTAAAAATAACAGTTCTGTGCGCACTTTAGCCTTCTGGCTCCTAGACTATTCACGATAAAAAAGAATATTTTTTTCTCTAGAACGGGACACCAAGAAACTCAGATTTTTCAATGATTATACTCGAGAAATTACCTACGCAAGCAGATTTCCCCTACGTCATCCTGTTTTCGAGATCCAGGTGGCTCAGCTGTAGTGAAGCGTCACTGCAGCTGGGCCCCAACGAATGTCTTGTATCTTTTGAAGACGAGACCGGATAGTTTTCTTATTTTGGCGTTTGTCCCGAGAAATTATTTACGTAGTCAGATCACCGCTACATGGTTCCATCTTTGAGATACAGGTGTGGCTCAGCTGTAGTAACGTCACTGCAGCTGGGCCCCAAACAACCCCCGATAACTTTTAAACGCGGCCCCGATAAATTCTGTTTTCTTTGCCAATCGTATACGACAAATTTTGAGAAATTCTTGGCATAGTCAAACATTAAAATTTCGATTGTGGCCCAGCTGTGGTTATGGACTCACTTATCTGCTTACAATACATGCTAATGTCATCATCCGTATCAGAATGTGACAAAGGGCAAATTGTCCTTACGATACTGATGACGTCATTGAATTTCGCGCGGTTCAATGGGCGCGGACTTTCGTAAATGTCTGCGGTGCTTGTGCCTCCAACGAATCTGTCTACTGCGCGTTAACCTTTTGATCAACATGTGACGTTAGCTGATGTCACTGACTATCGAATAGCCAAGGCATGCTATGCAGAATTTTGGTTCCATACGACACCGATTTGTCTTTTTTTCAATACAAAAATGTTTGAAGTTGGTACTTGCGAGTTTATTTCGTGTATGTAGAACAAATTTGCAGAGTGCTTGTTCGATTCATCGACTACAATTTATTACACTCGTTTTATTTCAATATCTTAGAAGAATGTTCCTAAGGTTAAATAACCCGTGTATAAAACGCGTCGATACTATATCAACACGTGAGTCACTCTCATAGCCTCGCATGCATAAGTATTTTTTATCGGTTTTTAACGCGATTAACCTTAATCGTTTTCCTTTTATGTTTCAAGTGTATAAATTATTTGTTCGTGGTGGAAAGGATAAATCGATAACACAGGAAAAATAATTTATTTATTTACAGTTTCTTAACTAACCTTCGCGGGGGTAATGTCTTTGGGAATGTGTGGTGCGGGTCGTTTCTTCCGCTGTCCGATGACGATGGCGAGTAGGAGATGTGTCCGTGTGTCGGCGAGGCCGGGCGCGTGGGGCTCCAGGGGCAGCAGCGCGGCCGGCAGCGGAGCCCCCGCCGCTAGAGGCACGATGTAGAAGTCCTTTACCGCAGTCGTATTCGACACCTTCACCACACCCAGCCTACAACCCACGAGTTATTTACATTCAAAGGAAAATAAAACCACATTTCGTATTCTAATTCGATAGATAATAGTCCGGAGTACGACCGTATGAATACTTTTTAGCCATCGAGTGACGGTAAAATTTTGCATTCCTCAAAAAGATCTAACAAAAAATAGATAAGAAACAAGTTCTTCAGCATAACAGTTTCGAGGGCCTTGGCGGCGATCCTCCAGTTTGTTTCACCTATAATTACAGGATGAAACGAACTTCTTGTTACCTATAGAAAGCTAAAATGATTTTGCAGTCTAATAAATATTCAAAGAGCGTCAGTTTAGCTGTTTTATGAAGTTGGTTTCATCTTGTAACTCGATGACGCGGTTTCCACACGACCGTATCCCGCACTATATGTTGGATAACACATTTATTTGAATTAAACAGACAACCAACCTATTCCTACTACTAAGATAACTATACAGCGCGATGTACTGCATCTTTTCTTCGTCGTTCGCGGCTATAAGTTTCAGGATAATGATGTCTTTGTTGCTGGTTCGCTTCATTTTGCCGATGTAATCCCACACCGTGTCGGGGTTTATTCGCCCAACAATGTCCAACTCGGGGCTGAGATCCTCTTCCAAGTCCGCAGCGCTACCTGAAACCTTTGAGAAAATACGAGTAAATCTACACTAATATTATAAAAAGGAAAGATTTGTATTTTTGTGTTTGTAGCAAACAAACTCAAAAACTACTGGACCGATTTGAAAAATTCTTTCATTATTAGAATGCTACTTTATCCCTGAGTAACATAGGCTACATCATTTTCCCGAAGTCCCGGGTGGAAAGCTAGTAAATAATCATTTAAAAATTAGCTAAAAAACTTTATCTATACTAATATTGTAAAGAGGAAAGATTTGATTGTTTGTTTGCATTGAATAGGCTCCAAAACTACTGGACCGATTTGAAAAATTCTTTCACCATTAGAATGCTACTTTATCCCTGAGTAACATAGGCTACATAATTTTCCCGAAGCCCCGGGCGGAATGCTAATTTTAAATAGTGTTTACCTCATGTGCAGCAACGTAAAATCGTGCTACATCGACCATGTTAATACAACCGTTCCAAACAGTTGCAGCAGAGTTCTCCACTGTACTGCTAGGCTCCTGGTCACTCTCGGCTTCTACAAAACAAACAATTTGTTAATACAAAACGTAACATACCTAAATATAAGTCAATCCAAAAATAGGCAAGTTTACCTGATCCTTTTTCGTGTTTAGGAGTATATTTTCTTGGCGGCAAAATAACTCCCGTGTCAATAGTGAATGGCTTTGTTGGATCATATTCCGTGTTACCATATTCCTCAATAACATCACTTTTGTATGTGTCCTCATATCCTTCACCCCCAGACTTTCTTAGGTCTTCCTCAGAGAATGCAGAAGTAATCATCGGCTCATGAGGATCGTACTCTGGATGAGCTTCTTTTAACATTGCAGACTTTGGTCTTTCGACAGAATCTGAATCTGTAGAATCATTTTTACTCTTACTATATATATTTTCTTGAGATCTAGAACGTGGTTTTTCTTCAGTACTAGTGGAGTGTTTGTTCCGGGAGCTCCGTCTTCGCTTGGCTTCTCGTGAGGAAGACCGCTTCTTGGTTCTGTCTCGAGATCGCGATCGGTCTCTTCCTTGTGACGTAGATCTGGAGTGCTCTCGAGACTTCGATCGTCGTTTGGATTTTGTCCGTGATCGCGACCGCGATCGCCGTCGTGCCCGTTCAGATACATCTGTTTTCTCTTTAGAGTCCGTTTTTGACTTTTCTTTGGACAGAGATCTTGGCCTACTGGACTTTTTCTCAGAACGGCGTGTCGACCGCACCTCTCGGCTTTTTTCTTCAGAACGTCGTCTAGAAGAACGAGATTTTCTACTTTCTGAATCTCGTTTTGACTGTCGACTACTCTTTTTCGAACGAGAGCTATCCCGATCTTTTTTCTTGTGTTTAGAGTCAGTTTTACTCAGCGTTTCGGTCCTAAAAAAGTTATAAAATTATATTTCTATAAACGTAAATAATTTACTTATCATTTTCTAAAAACAATTACTTACTTTTCCTGCAAAACTTCATTAGTAACCTCTTCTCCTACTGTCGAGTCATTCAAAGCTATCACTAAATCTTCCACAGGGACTTGAGGATCTAATTCTGTCTGTACAGATTCCTTTGTTTCCATCACCTAAAATAAAACATAAAAATTTTTAGATGATAATCATATTATAAAAGCTGTTCTATTCTAATATGCTTCCTCATTACCTCCTCTCCCTTATGAGTTTTCAAGACATAAGTTTTGCTGGCTGCTAAGAGATCCAGCTCTGACTTTTTAATTAGTTCCAGTTGATGCTTAGCCTCTTTGTCTCTCCATTGCGCCAGCTCTTGACTTGCCAATTCCTCTGGTGATAAACGCACCTGCAATTAAAAAGATTATTAAAAAAATATTAAAGTTCACATAAATGCCTGTTAAAATATCAAAAAAAATAAAACATAACGTACCAATTGTTCTGGAGTAATTTTCCGGTCGCAAATTTTCTGCCAAAGCGTTAAGTTCTTCCGATCTTTAATGTTGAACATCAATGACCTATACTTGGCTTTATATTTCATCCCAACATCTCTGCCAAACAGTTCATGCAGTTCATGTTCTGTTTCAATAGCAAATTGTTGGATTTCTTCCTCAGTGAACTTGTGGCCCTTACTTTCCGACATCCTGTTGCTTAGTTGTTCTTGTAATGATTTGCGCACATTTTCTCTAATGGGCTCGGTTGAATCCATCTTTTTCTTGGCATCTGGAGCCTCCTTCCTGCGCGATGTCGACGGGGAGACTGTGGCCGCCTGAAATGTTATAATTATCATCACTATGCCAAACACGCGCATAATCAAAATACAAACACCATCAAGGTCAATGCTACTCTTAAGTAGTTTGATTGTCAAAATGTTCCATATAAACAAATTACGACCGGATCTTGTTACGTCATCCCAAGCATGGGCCAATAAACAATTTCTTTTTAATCTTGTATTTTGTAAAATAGATACGAAAATTATGCAGGATTGTTGTAATCTAATTTGAAGGCGATATTTCACTAACCTTTTCATATGTGGACAAGGAGCGACTCACGGTAGCTCTAGCCGGTTTCTTAGGTTCAGTTGCTGCTTTTGATGTGCTTGGTTTTGGACTGTCGTAATACTGTGGCTGAGATCTCGTGGCAACAGGTGTTCGGGGCTGAGGAGCTGGTTTCAATTCCTCTCTTGGGGATAGCAGTTTAGGCACTCTGTCTCTAGTTTCTTGTTGTGAAGTCTTAGCTAAAACATGCTGTTCTCCAAGCTTACGAGGTATCCTTTCGAAATTAAGCATTGTTTGAACCTTATTTCCCTCAGGCATAGACTTTCTCTTCATAAGATTGGGTTTAATTGCATTTAGTGTGCCTGGTCTCACAACCTCAAAGGTTGGGTTCTTTTGTAGCCAAGTTCTCAAGTTTTCTGCTGTAGGAGCATTTGGTCCTGCCAATAATCGTCCTGATTTACGTTCGAAAACAACAACCTGAAAAATGCAAGATCGTAAATAATTGGCAAAATTATGCAGGGTTAAGGAAACAAAAAAAAACTTAAATCAAAAGAGAAAATTACCCTTGAATCAGCTTTCTGCTTATCTTGCGACCTGCCAGGTTCTTCAATTTTTGAAGGGGATGTCTGGCTACCCAATGAGTCCTGGGCATGCTTGAGTATACAAGCATCACTACAGTAAATACTACTTGCTCTTGCTGGCCTCTTACAAACAATGCAATTTGTTTTAGACCCTGTGTCTTTGGGTATAAGAACAGGCACTGGTGTTGGGGTTGTGCCATGGTCAAACTCACGTTTCTTAGCCTGAGGTATTGCCTGCTACAAAATTATAATTATTTTTAAAAGAATGTTATCCATTTATTTAAGTAATACTTTAAAAAAAAACAATTTTGTTTCTTTTTACTGAAATATAAGTCTGTAAGACTTCGTTTTTAATAATCTCAACAGATATTTAGGATAGCTTGTCAACAGTTATACAAAACTGTAATTATAAACACATTTCTAAAACAAAACATCAAAATTGTTTTCACTTTTCAAGGAGATACTTAAACAAATAGAGTATAGTGAATTTTAATACAATAAATACTGGTACTTACTTTATTTTGTGGTTTAGGAGTTCCTTTCGTCTTCCTTACACAATTAGGACATCTCCATTCAATACCTTGTTCCTCCATTTGTTGGCCCATGGCCTTGGTGATGTTCACACATTTTCCATGGAACCAGTCCTCGCAACTGTCGCAACAGATCATGAAGCGATTGTTGTGAGGCTGTTTGCAGATACACCATAGTCTGACAAAAAAAAATTCTATTAGTAAAAACTGTAAACAACAACATCAAAATGTGTAGAGCAGGCATTGCACTATATATTAACGGAAATGCAGTTCTCTATTTAATTCTTATAAAATGACCAATTATTTTCAAACTGCCTAGTTATTTGCACTCATACCATAAACAAAACCAGTACGCCACAATTTATTACTTTATTTTTCTTATGTCAGAGGAGCATTGAAAAATGCTCAAACATGATTGAGATTTTGTAGATCAGATATCTACATTACTATAACAGAACTACATACCTGTTTATGCATGATTTATTAAAATTCTGATTAAAATCTGCAATAGTCTTAAAATATATAGCCATTTGAAAAAATCTTAAAATTTTCAAATTTGATTAATTGACACAGACAGTAAATGACACTGACATACACTTTTTTCTCTTAACTCTAAATAGATTTTTATCATCCATTCTTCATGCAATAAGAATATTACCTGTATGGATCGTCCTCTGAATTCCAGCTCTCCTGAGATTCTGCAGACATTTTATCAACTGGAGCTTGAATCACTGGTTCATGTTTCTTTGTGGATAGTTTCCTGTTCACATACTGTTTAGAAGCTTGTGGTATTTGAGGCTCAGGCATAGATGGAGTGACAGCTTGTTGCACTGGGGCAGGTGTGGGGGTGCCCACAACTTCTACACTACCAGAACTACTTTCTATTTGACTTTTGCGTTTTGAAGACCTAGTTGCTGGTGCTTCAATGGGAGGCAGTGTTATAACGCGACCATCACGCCGAACTATTTCTATGGGATCCTTTCTTGGTATAATAGTTTTAACTGACCGAGAAGGTGTCTGACTATACGACGCCGCCTGTGACTGTTGGAATGGCGACTGCACAGTAATCTTGGCAGGCACTGTATCTACCTTACCCAACACTTGTTTATCAATAACTTCCTGCAAGTTTTCTGAACTTTCAACTAATTGGGCAACATGCATTAACAAATCTTCTGTCAACCCTTCCTCTTCAGGTTGCAAGCCACCCAATAAATCTAAGGTGGGTGATAGTGGGCCTGCCAACCCAGGACTATTCATTATATTTCCACTAGTTATGTTGGGTTGAGCTTTGGCAGATCCTGAAGGCATACCTGAGGGATCTTGCAAGATTTGAGCCAAACTGGCATCATCCAACTGTGGTATAAGATCATAGCCTTTTGCCATCTTTTCAGCTGGAAGTGTCTTGTCTTTTTGTTTTTGATGAGCCTTTACCTGGATAACTTTAACTTTTTGACTTTCCGCCACCTTAGTTTCAACATTTTCCTGTGGTTTTAGAAGACTCATTTGTTTCTTAGGAGCAGGTGCAGCTTCCTCAGGTTTCAAAGTTGTTTTACCATCACTTGATACTCTTCTAATAACATCAGGAGTTGAGAACAATGATGTCATATCAGATAAAAGTGCTGTTACATGTGCTGGAGTCTTCTTTTCCTTTTTCACTGGTTTAGGTGTTTGTTTAGGGGCTACTTTAAGTGACTCAGTACCAGAAGGCACAACACTGGGTCCTTCAGTTGGCTGAAGGATGTCTTTAGGTGGAGTAGCATCAACCTCAGGTATTTTCTTCTCTGTACTAAGTTTGTGTTGGATTTTTTCTTTGATATCTTTTTTCAAAACATTTTTGTGGGTTTTAAGTCTGGATGCTATTTTAGGATCCAATCTTGTAGCTTTCGGTGTAGTACTTTTCAAAATTCGAGGTTTAACTTTGCTTTTCCTGAAGCTTCTCAATGATCTGTCATTACTATCTTTGTAATCAGAGTCTGAATCTCTGTCTGGTATGCTGTCACCAGAACTTATTGATGAAGATTCAGTGTTTTCTGAACTCCTTTCAGCATCACTTAACTGCTTAGACTTTACTGATGCTGGTAATGATTTACTGACAACATCTTGGCCTTTTAATATTACAGAAGATTCTGATGGATTTACAATAACCTTTCTACCTTTGGAAAGAATTTGTTGGTCCAGTATAGTGATTTTCTTAGACTGGGGCACAGGTTTTGGTGGAGGAGTATGTGTGATTTCAAGAACAGGCTCATCATATCCAGAAAAACTGTCACTTCTCTGTGGCACTCCTTGACTGGGAGATGTAAGTGGAGTGTAGCAGTGGTCATTTTGGAATCCCACAAGACTATTTTCTCTTGTCTCAATTCTTAATGATTGTAACATTTCTGCTCCACTGTCTGAAAAATTAATATCATAACTAGAAATAAAATAAAGGAAACAAATGAATTTAAACAAAGTTATCATTTTAATAATATGCCAGCCAAGATGCACTAAGTGGAAATATTACAGTAGCACTATTTCTCCAAGTTACTGAATTTAATACTATTGTGCCAGTGATAAGAATATATGTATAGATTGAATGTCATTTTACCATATTTTATAATACTGTTGGGCTCATCATAGTAGCTGTCAACTGAGAGAGTCACATGTGGAATTTTATCATCATCACTCTCAGAATCAGTTGCATCATCCGGACGTCCCTCGTGCCCAACACGAACCACACTGATTCCGGCTCCTTGAGAACCATCAGTACCTAAAATGTTCAAATGCTTGTGTAGTGATAGTTTTTCCCAATAATTCTTCATTTTGCTGGCACAAATCCTTGCTTGTAAATAGGGACCAAATAGGTAAACATTTTGGCGCCAAAACATCTTTTTGGGTATTTCTCAAGTTTTGATTGAAATACACCATATCAGGTTAGATTTACAACAAGTATAAGTTATTTCTATGAATCCCCCATACAATGAGCTACGCGAAATCTCATTTAAAAGCAATAAAACTCAAAAAATTCCTATGCTGGCGATTGAGTACTATCATTTTGCATAGTGCTTTTGGTACCAAATCTAGGCTTTCCGGGAATGGCATGGCAATCTAGCAGAGTAAAATATTGTTTATATTACGTACCCATTAACGTTCCCAGCAAATTTTGGTCTACAGACAGAGAACCATCCTTGTTTACAATAACAACAACAGAACTGTCGGCTTTTGTAGAAGGTCCGTTCAGATCAGTATAGTTTGTAATCACTGTATTTGACATTTTCAGTCACAACACATGCACATATAACGATGCAAGTCCTCTATTTATAGCCATTTTCAATGCACTTGCACGGCGTCTATTTATGACGCACTCGGAATCAACGCACTTGACGCCATTTTGAAATCGAACCACGAACGCGCCGAGAGCGACCGCTCGAGTTTTAAAGGTTTTAACGCCGTACACAGTTCTATATTTTAGTTCATGTAATTTCACTGTACACAAATCAACTGCAAATGCAATTTTTCGCTATATATTTCGCCTGAAAATTAGTAAAATAACCAACAAATTCAGCAACGCATATTTCGGTAGGAAATTCTACCACAGCATAGACAACTATTTTGGTAGTTTTTCTTTGACGACCGTTTAAATTTACTTTTCTTTCGTCAGTGATCACGGAATGTCTTCATATTCAGCCTTTGATTTTGTCTTTGTCTGTGACTGTAGAACGATTGACTTCCGTTTCCGAATAAGTTAATTTTTTTACACCTTCCTTGCTATCCACTAAGAAACGAAAGAGATAAAAAACAGAAAAAAGTGTATAGCGCTATTTTTGTTTAGTAAATTATTTATGTTGAAATGAAACAAAATAAGCATTCTAAATTTTTAGGTTATAATGTGTTGCTGTCACTCTTTTTGACTGGCATAGCATAAGTTTTAATAAATTGTGATTACTGTGTGGCAATAATAAGAAGAAACCATGAGTTATTCAAAGTTTGATCTTACTTTTAAAATTGGGCAGTATTTAGACCGCCACCTTGTGTTTCCTTTACTAGAATTCTTAGCTGCAAAAGAGGTTAGTCGTCGTCAACATATCGTTACTAATTTCACTTAATTTTTCATTGTTCAATATAATTATAATAGCTGCAAATGTAATAAAAACTCAGATTTATTATGAATGGGATGTTTATGTGTACATAAGTATTATTTACCTATATTTATTCTATTTACTTTACAGACCTATGACCAGTCTGAATTGCTGCAAGCTAAATTGGAAATTTTGAGTAAAACTAACATGATTGATTATGTTATCGACATTAGGGGCATGTTATATCCAGATGAAGACACTCCAGAGGTAAGAAAATGCATCACTACAATTTTCCTTAATTTTACACAGGGTCAACAGCACATCATGCTATCCAAACTGTCCAATTTCTCCAATCGATTTTCAATGTTATCTCCGAGCATTAGAGTTTTCTATCCATTGGGGCAATTTGTCAGTTTGTGGTAACCTGATGTGCCATTGACTTTACCAAACACAAATAGGTAATCTGTACCTTACCGACAAAATAACTAGATACCCATTCCCTGAGTATAAAATAAACCTAAGTATGAATATTTTATACTTAATCTATACATTGTGTTTCTATTAATTTTAACCTGTTTGCAAGAAATTGTTAAATAAGGTTATGTGTATTATGTAAGGGGGCCACACATTAGGTTACCACACGCATGCACTCGGTGCTATTTCAATAAGAGCGATTTTGCAATGAAAATGGAGTAATCTGATGCGCTGGTCTCTGTAGGTAGGTACCTTACTTGAAGATATAAAAATAATGTAAACATCTTTAAAAACAAAATGTGAAGGTGTTTAAATAAAAAAAAACTTTAATCTAGTGTTTACATACACACAACTAACAACATAAATAAATTACTTTAACCATGGCATGGATAATAAACAAAATGGAAAAAGTAAACTTAAATAAAATAAATTGTAATGGACAGTTGTTTGGACAGTCTGGATAGTAGGCCCCCTTTTTAACATTAGTTGGTAAGGGCTCCTGTTTCCGCATTTAGGCTCTAAGGTGACCCATTATGCGTGCAGGTTGATGGTCACGTCAGCTCAAACCAGAAGCTCAAAATCTTCCTGAAAATTTCGCACACCTTACAGAGCAATCTAATATCTGCTAAGATTCTCTATTTTTCACTATTTCAAAAAATATACTTTTTTTAACTGCATTGTACAGAGGGCCGCATATCAAGTTACTACATGCGTGCACTCTGTGCTGTTACGATGAGAACTGTTTGCAATAAAAATGGGATAACCTAATACACTTATTGAAGTAATATGGATGCGCTGACCTCTGTACAAAATATCAATTTTTAGACAAACTCTTTTCTGGGAGCTTTTGCAGATGTAAACAAAGAGTATTATACAGCTCTTTTTCTCACGGCACTAGTACAATAATAGTGAGAAAAACCTGTAATACTTTTACTAAAACAGTTTCATAATTTATTCTCATACAACATAACATAATTCAAAAAATGGTATCTTTTCATGATAATAAATAACTCCAAAACGTGACATTTTAGACAAAGTGTTTCTTATATTTTCAACCGACTTCAAAAAAGGAGGAGGTTCTCAATTCGACTGTATGTTTTTTTTTTTGGTATGTTTGTTACGCGATAACTCCGCCAACTGTTGACCGATTTTCAAATTTTTTTTTTGCTCAAAAGAATATACTCCTGAAGTGGTCCCATATTAATTTTATCAAAATGATTCATTGCTTTAAAAAAAATAAACGAAAACAAAAAATTACTTACAAACCAAAACATCATCTAAACCGCTCCCTATCAGAAAGTCTATGTAGCAAAACGTCTAACAGAGCGAAACGCCTAATAAGCAATCTGCCTAATTAGCAAATCGTCCATGTAATAAAACGGCCAACTAGCAATAGGTCTATGTAGCAGAACGTCTATATTGGAAATCGACAGTTTTTCATTGTGTACACTTATGAACTTAAATAGTAAAAGTCGTATGAAATTATTTATTTTTATTTGAAATAATATGAAAGTTTGTGGGTTAAAAAGCTAGTAGAACAAACATAAAACTTCTTCTTAAACATAATATCTTCCTCAACACATTTTAGATCATCAGCTCATTTCCTACTTGACAAAAAGGTATCACCTACTTTCACAGGTCAGATTGATTTGAAATTTGGTGTCTTGTTACTGTGGTGGTATTTCCCAGACATGCTAACCTTGAGCTAATGCTGTAGCATCTAATAGTCTGCGGGATACCCAACTCTTCAAAACTTACAGCAGCTATTGCGTGTTGGGGCTCATAAGAATGGTCTCAATGAGTAGGTGTTAGTGAGATGATGATGAAAATTTTGCCCTTAACACCATTTAAAAAAGTTATGATAGCAAGTAGTGCAATTTTCGGCATTTTTTTTTAGCAAACGCTATGAAGTCGAACCACACTGAAGCGATCACCACTGTGGCGAAAAATTTTTAAGGTCTTATATGTACGCGGTATTAAATGACGCTGTAGCGACCCACGTGGTGGCGAAAAATGTCGAAGCGAAATCCACGAGGTCAAATGCCACCCCAGCGAGAAACATTGAGGCGAAAAACATTCGTAATAAGAAAAATGACTTTTTTTTTAGCGACTTTCTAATATCACGTATTGCACCAGGCTAGCGACGCGAAAGCCTCCTGTGAATAAAAAAAACAAGTCAGATCATGTCAGGTCAAGTCAAGTCCATGAACTTACTTGATTCGGATGACAGCTGCAAAAATTAAAACTGCTCTATCTCTGTAAATAATAATCCTGGACATTCCGTGTGCAGGCCAAACGATAGGTCTCGACGAGATCTTGTTTCGAATGACAGCTGTCAAAATTAAAACAGCAATATCTCTGTAAATATTAATCCTGGACATTCCGTGTGCAAGCCAAACGATAGGTCTCGACGAGATCTTTGTTTCGAATGACAGCTGTCAAAATTAAAACAGCAATATCTCTGTAAATATTAATCCTGGACATTCCGTGTGCAGGCCAAACGATAGGTATCGACGAGATCTTTGTTTCGAATGACAACTGTCAAAATTAAAACATCAATATCTCTGTAAATATTAATTCTTTCTTTCGCGTCGCTAGATGTTAGAATGTCGCAAAAAAAAAATTTCATTTTCCTTATTGAGAATGTTTTTTGTATCAATGTTTCTCGCTGCGCTGGGGTGGCATTCTAGCCCGTGGATTTCGCTTAAAAATTTTTCGCCACCATGTCTGTCACTACAACGTCATTCGATACCGCGTAAAAGATCCTAAAAATTTTTCGCCACAACGCCAACGGTGATCGCTTCAGTGTCGTTCGACTTCGTGGCGTTCGCTTCAATGAACTTTCGCTCCAACATACCACGCGGAAAGTTTTTCGCCACAGCGTGCGTCGCTTCAACGTCATTCGAAACTACGTACGAGACCCGTTTGGCACACGATCTTCCAAACACCTTGTATTTACTTTTGTGTCTAAGTGTCCAGGCATTTTGAGAAACTGTCGATTTCCTACATAGACGTTCTGCTACATAGGCGTATTGCTAGTTGGCCGTTTTGTTATATGGACGATTTACTAATTAGGCAGATTGCTCATTAGGCGTTTTGCTCTGTTAGACGTTTTGCTACTTAGAATTTCTGATAGGGAGTCATCTAAACTAAACAAACTAATGACATTTTGGTTTGTAGTTATCTGCTAATAAACATTGTAATCCATGAAAAATAGGAAAACTGAGGAAATAAATCATGTAGTTTCAAAAGTTGCAGGATTATTAAGGGGTAGCTCCCCTATATGTCACGATTATGCACCTATAACCGTTTTACATTTAGGGAAGCTCCCCCGATGCTTGAATTTAGTAGGCATATAGATTGTAGTTAGAAGACTTCTTCAGAGGACTACACAATTCTGAAACTATTGGAACTTTATAAAATTCCTTTTATGACACTGGTTATCTACTTTGTGCTAACTATTCTGGGGATTGAAGTCTCTTATACGTTTCATACTCATACGTTTTTAAAGTGGAAAATTATATTGTTATGTTTGTATAGATCTATTTTTGTTGGTTATGTTTTTTGTTATGGGCTAGGCTAGGCTGATTAGGAAAACAACTCTCTATTTATTAGATTTATTGTGGCAAAACTCAACACAGACATTTTCTTTCACACACAACCACCACATAGAGACAGGATGTATGATGTCATTTGACATATCTACACTAAGAGGAAAGATATAATTGTTTGTTTGTTTGCATAGAATAGGCTCTGAAACTACTGGACCGATTTGTTTTACCATTAGAATGCTACATTATCCCTAAGTAACATAGGCTACATATTTTCGAATTCCCACGTCCCGGGCGGAATGCTAGTTGGAAATAAAACCATTGCCACTCTAAAAAACTCAATAAAAAGAAACAAAGTGGCATCCAAAACTTTTTGTAGTTTAACAACCATGGCGCCTCTCCATAAAGTACCGTACTTACTACGCAACCGTACCCTCTACACACCGTGCCCCTTCTACACACCGTATCGCCTTTACACACATGTGTCATTTAAAATTTATTTGTCAAAATGAAATGGTTACATTAAATCAAATACAACAGTCAACTTATAATAATTAATAAATTAGATTAGATCTAATCTTCAAATAACTCGCCCTGAATCGTGCAAAGGTGCCCATTACGGCTGCTGCATTTCTGCGCTGTATGGCTATAGACAGCCTCTGCACCAAGAACGATCCAGCGCGAGGGTCTTCTCCCACCTCTCTCAACCGACGCCCAATTTCTCCAACGAATTGCTTCGCATCGTTACCCCAGCAGCCAGTAGTCTCCACCGCGAATGGAACGTTTGTCATGTGCCATGCCACCCCTATCTTCTTATTTGTATCTTCTATTCAAAGTCAAAATACCTTTATGTATACTTTATTGTACACAAAAGTTTTGAAGCAACATTATACAGAGAAGAGGTTACAAAATGGCGAGATTTATTTCATAGAACATTCAGAATGTTACTTAAAATAAGTCAAAGTAGTGAAGTACAGGGACAACGGCACATCATGCTATTCAAAACTGACAAATTTCTTCAATCGAATTTCAATTTTATCTCCAAGTATTAGAGTTTACTATCCATTAGGGATATTTTACAGTTTGTGGTAACCTGATGTGCTGTTGACTGTACATTAAAGGATTTAAATTATACATATCTTTTGACTCTACTGATTATTTTGTTACCCTTATTGTTCTTGTTGATTCCTTTCTACACCTGCCCACTTCTACCCTACCACTTACCATTAAAGAATACTTACTTTTATTTCTTCCATGCTGGACTAGGAGTCAAAGAAAAACTTAGAATGTGCGAGAATTTTGCTGTATAATGGGCGAAAGGCTGACCACCTCCCACCATTATGCAACATGTTCCTTCTGATAACCCTAACAATTTGTGTCAAACGTGACATCTAGTGGTTCTAGAACCACTGATACTCTGCCTACCCCGTTAGGTATTATGGGCGTGAGCGTATGTAGTATCTGTAAGAGCATTAACTCTGCCACACACTACCTATGCGAGTGACGTTTGTCAATCGTTGTTATCTCTGTCGCACGGTACAAGTGCGACAGAGATAACGTACTTTTATTTACACAAGGTGTGTTTTTTAGAAAACGA
Organism: Aproaerema taeniolella; assembly: GCA_949987775.1. Classification (NCBI taxonomy): domain Eukaryota; kingdom Metazoa; phylum Arthropoda; class Insecta; order Lepidoptera; family Gelechiidae; genus Aproaerema; species Aproaerema taeniolella. The sequence continues at coordinate 13,943,487 of OX465247.1, read as the reverse complement.
GTGCAGTAGGAGGGATGAAAATTACGAACATATTCGCAGGCGGAAAACTGGTTGAAAAATTCAAATTATTTTTATGGCATCGCATTTTTGTGCATTTGTCTGATAATGACAATATGTATAAAAATAAAACGAAGAAGCAATCCTTTTTAGGCAACAGGGCAAGGCCCCTTAATCCGTCTAGATATAGTGAATCGCTAAGCTTGAACAATCCCGCGTGCCAGCATCCATCTTTGTTCCCGTGCTAGGTATATGTAAGAGGATATAAATAAATCATCCTGATTGTCGTCTTTTGTACTCATGAAGTTGTGTCTTTCTTCTGTTCTTTGCTCGGGGCTAGCACATACCAGAAGGCGCAGCGTAGGCGAGCCTCCCACAAGGTGGACCGGCGCCGGCGGCGCGGCGTAACGATCTGGTAAAGATTGCGGGAATCCGCTGGATACGGGTAGCGTTCGATGTGGATATCCTTAGGGGAGGCCTATGTCCCGCAGTGGATGTCTTGCGACTGACTCATGATGATGAATGTTTCTTTATTGTTTCTTTCCTATGTACAAAGCGTTGTCTAGAAGAAGTCACAAAAAATGTCGGCCTTTTTCATTTCTGTAATAATTTCTTTCCTTTTGCATGTATAGCTTCGGCCTCATCCCGTTTGATATTCCGTCTGCAACAGCAGTACAACTAAAGTTTCTCCTTAATCGGTGTACCATACCTTAGGTATGCGGGGCGAGAGCAGGCCGCTCCCACTCTGACAGAGCGGAAGCGACCGCCTTCTGCTCTCCCCTAGCTTTTTATAGCTTTTCCGATTGTGTGCCATGCATTTTGTCGTGATGTAATATGAGGTAGGCTTTGGAGCGGCCTTACGACTTAAAACATTTTGTCTATATCTATCTACGGAGGGGACGCCCGTCAGGCACAGGCGGGTGAGCAGTCCACTTATTTGGGATCATTTCACTTAATTCCACATAACAGCGCAAGAGTTTTACCTCTGCACTGACAGTTCCACCTGTTTAAACCTCCCCGAAGCTTTTGCAAACCCTTGTATTTTTTCTTCTTTTACCTCATCCATTGGACACTCGGTCAGGAAGTGTAGACTAGTTTCATCCTTGTCGTATACCTGGGCAGGTGGAATCACTTTTTAAGCCCATTATTGTAAGTTGTCGGTTCAGAGGACAGTGTCCCGTGAGCAGACCTACTACAATCCTGATGTCCTTTCTATTTAGCTTAAGTGCCTTAAACTAAATCCATACACATCATAATCGGTTGGGTAGTTAAGGGGTGATAATGATATTAACTCTAAAATTTTTTTTAAAATTATCACCCTCGATATGCGATTGTTTATAACTTTTAAACGGCTTAACCAATTATGATCAAATATAGTTTAAAACCGTCTCGATTACGTCAGCTTTAAAACAAACAAAAACCGCATCGAAATCGGTTCATTCATTCAGGAGCTACAATGCCACAGACATACATATACACACTCAAACTTATAACACCCCTTTTTGTCAGAGGTTAAAAACATGACGGACACAATTATCGCATTTATAATGTCTAAAATGTATCTTCAATAATTTTACCATAGGAGATCAAAGAAAGGAGAGGCGTAGTACTGTCACAGTTACAAGAGCTCCAGGACGCTGTAGAGCCTGTACTGAGGCTGATGCAGAGGGATGACGTCATGAAGACAGTGGAAACCATGAGGGATCCCAAAACCCTCATTAATTACCTCACTACTAACAAGGAGTTTGAGGTAAAGTACAGATCACTCATCTTCTAGCAATTAATTAACGCCACACACTAAAGTCCGTGTTACAGAACGCGACTCAGACACTAATCTATACTTGAGTAGCAATCGTCTTTGTCATTTTTATAGTGAGAGATAGAGACAATCAATACTTAAGTATTGATCAAGACTTGACTCTCCTTCTGCAATACGAGCCTTACCTTAACCTTTTCACCGCCAAAGTCTGATATATCAGACGTTTAAGTTTCGTGCCCTTGCCGCCAAAGTCTGATATATCAGACAATTATTTTATTTTTTTACTTTAATATCGTTCACCAAGCGTTCGCCATACGCCACGACATTAAAAAATAAATAATAGTTTAAAAAAACTAAAAAAACACGCTTTTATTGCTAACCAAACTAAAAAGTAGAAAATAATTTTTAATTACAATCAGGATAATTCAATTCAGAGTAAAAAGCGTGGGGTGCATTTTACAATATTTTCATAACTCTCTCATCATAGATTGTTGTCAATAGAATAATTTTAACATTCAATACATCAAGCACCCCACGCTTTTTACTCTGAATTGAATTATCCTGATTGTAATTAAAAATTATTTTCTACTTTTTAGTTCGGTTAGCAATAAAAGCGTGTTTTTTTAGTTTTTTTAAACTATTATTTATTTTCCATTTTTTAGTTCGGTTAGCAATTAATCCTGACGATCCTAATCAGGATAATGAAAAAATTTTATCGGGTTATTGCATTGTCATCGGCCCTTAACACGTGTGCAAAGTTTCAAGTTGATCAGACGTCTAGAAACCAGTGAAAATTAGGCTCAAAGATTCCGTTACATACATACATACAACCCGAGCTAATAAAAGCGTGTTAAAAAACAATTTCAATTTTTTGATGTCGTGGCGTGTGGTGGGCGTTTTTGACGAAAACGCTTGGCGCTAAAAGGGTTAAGGTTTATCTTCTGTCGCGAGTTGGTCCCATTTAGAGACAACAAAAGAACACCCAAAACATGTTAAATTCATAAGAAAGCAAATAAAAAAACTGTAAATGGGCTACAGGATAATTCTCACCAAAGTATGGATAAAACTAGGCGCAAACGAAAAGTTTTTTAGTGAAAATTAATTAGTAAAAAATAATTTTCATACTCCTATTAAGTATTTGCCAGTTACTGATTAATTAGTACATGATGATGTTATATACGTAACCTCATAAATTACTTGAAAAACTTTATTTTCCAGTTCAAAATTGAAATGATTGACAGCATGTACCGCTTAGCTAAATACCGATACGAATGTGGTAACTACGTGGAATCTGCTTCATACCTCTACTTCTGTCAGCTTGTGATGTCCCCTACAGATAAGGTAAGTGTATCGTATTTGCACTAATATTAGCGATCTTTATTTAATTTTACTAAAGATAAAGTGCAGCTTGAGCAAAACGTGCTCGCGGTGAAATACGCCGCAGTCAATTGTAAAATAACGAAAATTAAAAAAAAAACAACTGCGGATATTTATCGCTTATAATTATAACTTTTAAACTACTGAACCAATTTTGATCAAACACCATCTTGATTACGTCAGCCACAAACAGACATACTGATACACACCTCAAACTTATAACACCCTTTTATTTCGGGGGCTAAAGTGTCGTAATGACAACGCCAGAGGGCAAGCAAGCCTTTGCGTGGCGCCTTCGCACAATCAAAGTGAAGTTCCACAGTAATCTGAGTTCTTCCATGCTGGACTGGGAGTGAAAAAATAACTTAGAATGTGCTAGCTACCTACTCATCCCAGGTATACAGTAAAAGTCTAAGTGGGATGCGAGGGTTTTGCTGTATAGTGGGCGAAAGGCTGACCACCTCTCCCCATTATACAACTTGTTCCATCTGATGACCCTCACAATGTGTGTCAAACGTGGCATCTAGTGGTTCTGGAACCAGTGATGCTCTGCCTACCCCGTTAGGGATTACAGGCGTGAGCGTATGATATGACGCGCGAGTTTGTAGCAGGCCGTGCTAGCTATACTGTTCAGGATTTACTTAAAGTTATCAACTTATCAACCAATTCAAAATAAAACACTAATCCCTCAAAAAAATAAAACATAACACTTTATTATGACAACAACACAATCTGCAAAAAATTCTTATCATCAATAAATATTGAAATAAATTAAAATCACAATTACGCATATTGCTGAGGATGCATGTTTTCCAAAGGATTCACTTGGTATTCACATTCATTCGTATCGTAGTAATCGAGGTAACTCTTGCAATTATCCTGAAAAAGAAAATCATGTCAATGTTGTATAATCAAGTCAAATGAAGATTATAATAATAGTTCAGGAACTTACGCCTTTAAACTGCATTGCGGATTCGTAAATGGAGTGGTCTTGTCTCCTGTGGTTATGAAGTTGCAGGACAGAAGGAAACCATCGGCCACACAGCTCGCACTGGTACACGAGTATACCCAGACTACCAGAGCTGTAGTGATGCGTCTTTGCCATAAAATGATCAGTCTTATATCTGTAACAACGAAGATAGGTTTAATATATGTATCTAGAAATAAACAAAATTTATTTTTACATAATCTCAAAAGTAATAAAGCATTGTAATACCTGTGATTATACAACTGCTCATAATTCTTGAATTTACGATCACAAGCATTGCAAAGCAGTAACTTGGGCAAAGAGAAACCATAGCACATCTTCAACCAAGGACATAACAACCAGTGCTGCTCCGCCGTCTTGTAAGACTCGAAAGTCGACTCGCAAGCGTTGCATTCGTAGTTGTTTGCGGTGGTATGCATCTTCGAATGTCTCAGCAACCTGGGGATGCTTGTGTAAACTTTCTCACAGAATTCGCATTGCAACAGAGACGATGTCTTTATCTCTAGAACGCATTCCGATGCGTTGTTGTTCCTGCAACACTGCTTCGCATGTTTCAACGCAATTTCCTGTTGTGGCCACACTTGAAAACATTCAACACATGTCCAAACTATTTGCCACCGCGGCTGCATCTCTGTCATAGCGTGTCTCATCGCATAGTGCCTCTTTAGACCAGCTTCGTACACAAAGTATTTCCCGCATGTCTGGCAGGGGTATCTCACTGTCTTTGGAGCTATAACATCCAAGATCTCTTTCTTCTTAGTGTAATCTAAAGTCCTATTCAACATGTGAATGTTTTCCATTATACGAGCGTTGTTTTCCTTTACCTTCTCTAGACTATATTCTAACGGACTTAGATCATCTGCTGTGTTATTTATAGAACTTCTACTTTGTAGACAAGTTGCGGCTTGGTTTGTATTCAAATTGTCTTGACCTATCCCCGTTAAATTATAGTTAATGTAACCACTGTATTGGTACTGGTCAATCGCATCGAAATCATTACCTTCGAATGATGTAAAATTTTGAGTACCACCGGTAAAATCACTGGATTCAATTGTTGTATTGTCGTCAATACCGGAATCTTGTATTTCTTCAGCACATGAGTCTAAATTCAATTCATTGCGTTCTTTTAAATAATTAAATTCATTTTCAGAAATTATTTTTACAATCAGTCTGGATGATTTTTCAATATCTTTTTGTTTCTGCTCTGTTTTACCTTCAAACCATTCACTGAATCTAACTTCGTTTGAACCATTTTCGCCATCATTAATTGTAATTTTTAAAGACTTAAACTTAAGGCTTGGTTCAAATTTGTGAACTAGTAATTTTGCTGACATTCTCGCAAATATGACGGCGTTAAGACGATAAATGACAAATTTTAAAGTGTCAGTCTTTATATGTTTGTCTAAACTGTCAAAGTGTCAGTTTCTTGACCGAGGAGATTTCATTGATTATCCAAGAAGACTGCACGTGAAACTTTTTTGAGGCTACCATCTACCTTCTGGCCCTCTCGTTACGGTATATGTAATCCTACTGTTAACCATTCCTAATATACCGTAACGAGAGGGCCAGAACCTCCATAACACCTCCCTCTTAAGTTTAGCAAGTACTTAAATGGTGAAATCTATCCAATAGTATGATCAACTTGAAGGAATTATTTTTCATGAAAACGTCAGGTTATTGAGTTTTCGTAATTTACCTACTAGGATCCCCTCTTGCCGTGTCGCTGTCAGAATGAGATGTACACAATGACTAAAGAGTAAAAGGACAGGAAATTTCACAAAAATATGCGTGCCTGTAGTAAGCACATGCTAGGGTATCAAAATATCGATACTTGTTCAAAGTATCGATAGGTCGTACAGAGTACGGTTACTTTATGATAATTGAAAAATAAACAAAATCACAGCATTTATTTACATTTATTTACAATTTGTCAATGTGAAAAAAGACCAGTTCACAAAGTACCCAGAGTTTATAATTTTACTAAAGCTTTGACAATTTTACGGTGACATATGTATGTGTTTTATTGTACAATGATCATACAAAAGATATTTTGTTTAAAATAAAAGCCGCCATACAAAATCGTGACACGAGACCGAAGACCGAGCTCGCGCAGGGCTAAGCCCAGAGCGACCACCCTCTCAATTCCATGATGACCGCCATAAAAGGTTCACTCTAAGAGCGAGGCGAGGCAGCAGGCCGAGGAAAACTGCGTATATGGTGAGGCCGAAGGCCAAGCTCTACGTAGAGCGACGCGAAGCGTGACGTTTCACCCAACCTAAAATTCAAGATCTCGGATGTGATCTTTTGCGAACCTGATATTTCGTGTCGTTCAATAGCACCCGAAGAAATGCTTAATACAAAAATGACACTCATGCACGCTATTGAAAAAATCTAGTTATAAAAGTGGAATCTGTTGCCAATATTATTAAAAGATACGCAAAAGCTTGCGAATAAACCAACATGTGATCGTCGAGGTTATCAATCTCCTCGAAAAAACAGACAGAGTAAGGAGGTTAAAGAGTGTGTTAGTGTCAATTTAAGCTAGCATTGCAGGCAGCAAGTATTTTTTGGTGACTTATAAAATTAGTAAGCAAAACTTAAGCTATTATTTATTCTGTGACTTAGTGAGGATCCGCCTTCTAAACTAAACAACTTTTCCCAAGGAACGGGTGGAAATACAAAATATATATATATATATATTAGTTGTGTTATTATTTAGCATCCACAGACTTTATGTCCGTGCCTTTGTCTAGATTAAGTTTTCTTGTTAATACTTGATTTTTAACTATAATACAATACTTTCCATAGAGGTTTACAATTTATAAATAAGTATAATAAATATATGAATACATAATGTATATAATATATATTTAAACGAGTGACGGTTCTTCGCTGTTGCATCCAGACCTCAAGGCATCTATGATGGCTGTGTCTCGACTTTTGATCGCCATTTTGAGGTTGTAATTGACCACTTTTCCCCTGCCTGCCGTCTCTGCTTCTTTGATGAATCTGCCTAAATGCCTATCGCATCGTTACCATCATCCGCATAATATTTGCAACTGGCGGTATGACGCGATATGGCAACTACAGCATGTGGGATACTGTCGTGTAGCTCCTGATTGGTCGTTGTAGTACGCACGATCACCACCTTTTCGTACGTCAACCCTTGAGCCTCGTGTATGGTGAGGATGCGTGACCCGGTGCCCGATCCGTATCCCTGGTTTTGTAGAGCTGTCTTTTCTACTTGTGTATGAACAAGGTACAGGGTTTCGGACTGGGTTCGATCGATCTGTGGATCTGTATAAGGAGTGCGTACGAAGTTTCGACGAGTGAATGCCACTGTAGACTTCTCTAAGGGCAAATGCTACGTAAAAAAAATATATTTAGCTTCTCCATGCAACTAGAAATTGCCTCAGTATGAGATTTTTTTCCAAGAATTTCATGGATTCCTTACCAAAAAAGAAACAGAAGGCACAGAAATACCTACAATTTGCAAGGTTTTATTAAATGCTGATTCCTCAAAATGTAAAGAGCACTTTATGAGGTTTCAGGAGTACTTTATGAGGTTTCAAATTATCTTTCCCAATAATGTCAAACCACTTACGTCGCAACGCTTCCTGTTTTGGGAACCTGAAAACATAATCAAACCAAATACTACTAATACTAATAATCCTCTCACTTGGTAATGTAGTTTAAAAGAAAAACAAATTTCTAAGGTAAAATAACCATACAGAATAACATTAATTAAATTAATATATTTTCTAAACGTAGGTAACTATAAAATCTTAGCTATGATTTGATTTCGCCATTTCAGTTTTTAGCAAAACTGTCCCTTTACACCTTGAATACAGAAAGTGATAGTATAGATAGTTAAAAACAGCTTCTTATCTTATTTAGCTTAATGTGTCCCACCGCTATTTTAATATAAAAAAATATTGTAACTGATCACTCGTACAAATATGCTCTGTAACTAATACAGAATCATCGATATAAATTCGATAGCCATTATTATTACATCACTAATGTCATTTGTATATAAATTTTTGTTATGGAAAATATTATGTAAAGTTAGCCAGAAAGGTAATTTAGGGTGTAAAAAACGTGAAAACTATAAAATATAATCTTAGTAATAAAGGTTTTAGAAGTATTTTTGGGTTTAATAGGCGTATTTCAACAAAAAAAGGTTACTTACTGATGCACAGTCGTTTGCTTGCTATTTTTGTTAGCCCTGTAGCTGCACTGTTTTACAGAGCACGAAGCCATTTTGCTACCTTCTCATCCAATGTTCTGACACTATACAAAACCACAAAACAACTTCTCCTCAACAAAAAACACAATTTTTCACTAATGTTGCTATTCACTTGACAGCTGAAGTACTCACGAGTGAAATGTAAATAAACTTAACAAAAATGGCGGCTGGCCACGCTTCATAAGTATGTATATGTCAAATATTGCGCCTCCATATAAACAAATACTACATACTCAAAGGATGTAAAGGGTCAACAGCACGTCATGCTATCCAAAACTGTCAAATTTCTTCGTAGCACAAGTAAAGTAAGACTAAAAATGGCTGTTTGGCAGCAAAATATGTACATCAATTAAACTTTGTTTATAACTTTATCTTGGCACTAGCAATGAGGATCTGCCGAGTCTTACCAAAATTAAGGTCCTACCCCTCCCAGGGGGTAAATGGGCAGGGGGAAATGTTTAAAAGGGCACATTTTACAAACTAGGCGATTAAAATCAAAACTAATGAAGCTATAAGTTTGAAATTTTGCAAAGATGATCTTCAATTATTGTAGAAGCTTACCTAAAAGAGATTACACGGAGTTCCCATGGGAACGAATTTTAGGGCGTCGATGGTTGATATTTAAGTTTGGTGTTTCAGTCGCAGCCCTCTTTCTTTCAAACTATTACAAAAGGCGTATCAAAATTTTCAGAAAATACGTATTATGATGGTATCTATCGTAAAATATAATAATAATTTTTTTAACAACTTTTGTTACTGCTCTATTTCAAAAACTTTGTAATGCATACATTTCAAACTTAGTTTTAACACATTTAAAAAATAATTTACATTAATTCTCATTTCTAGTGCCAAGAATAGATAAAGTTGTAAACAAAGTTTCATTGATGACATATTTTTAATATGTATTTTTAATATTTTAATATGTAAAAATATGCTATTTTTTCCTGTATTAACGATCGATTTTCAATTTTATCTCCAAGTAAAAGAGTTTACTATCCATTGGGGAAATTTGACAGTTTGTGGTAACCTGATGTGCTATTGACTGTATATTACTAGTTTTCGTGTTTTACGATGTTACTGTTGTTTTTATTGTAAAATAGTGTCCTGAAAAAAATTTAACTGAAAAATCATTTAGAATAATTGTCTGAATTCAGAGTTTCAGTTCACCCCTGTAGTATGTAATCAACTTTACTATTATCAAGATGCATATAAAGTAAAATTAAGTACTACAGCCAATTTTTTTCGATCGCTGCATTCGACTGTCCTATTTACGGCGGCTTATTTTTTTAACCCTTTTGTTATTAGAACTATTTATCAGTGCTGTGGGGCAAGCTGGCTAGCGAGATCTTGGTGCAAAACTGGGATGGAGCGCTAGACGACTTGACTAAGTTGCGTGAATTCATCGACAACGGCGGCGGCGGCGCTACTGCCAGCAACATGCAGGCGCTGCAGCAGAGGACCTGGCTGGTGCACTGGTCTCTATTCGTCTTCTTCAACCACGTCAAGGGACGCGACCTTATCATCGAGATGTTCCTCTATAAACCCCTGTAAGTATTGACATTCACATCTATTTTACTGGATGGCTTCAATGCTACTCGTACCATGGACTTGTCGTCTCTAAACTATCTGAGTGATCTAGTTTTTTGGTGCAGCAAAATTGAATTAACTCTCATTCGGTTTAACTTATGCTTATGTTACGTATTTAGATTTCCAGAATATTGCGGGGTACTATAACGACTTTTGAAATTCTTCGGCTTCGAAGAGCGTTATCTCTGTCACACACTGCCTATGGGCGTTTCCCCACTGGACGGCACGGCGGCCGGCGCCGGCAACGGTGAGAGTGACAGAGCTATACTAGGAAAAGAGACAGACTACCGATTTCTTGCTTCCTAGTATAGCTCTGTGCCTCTGTCACTCTCGCCGTCGCCGTCGCCGGTGCCGGCCAGTCGGGAAACGCCCTATGTGAGTGACGTCTGTCAATCGTTGTACAAGTGCAACAGAGATAACGATCTATGAAGCCGAAATTACCCGAATGTCTCTTTCCTAAGGTTGCTGTGCAATATTTAGCACCGTACTTCGTACTCCCACTTTAGCGTCGGTTTTGGTGGTTTGGCGTCGGACTTTGGTAGGAGGTCCCGAACCAGACGGCCCTTTACAGAGCCTACCACACCACATGAGACCATAGGACGCCGCCTCAGATTCAAAACAAACTGAGGTGTCGTTGCCTAAGATAGATTAATAGGAGACAGGTCTTATTTGTGTTTCCTTAGTCGCCTCTTACGACACCCACGGAAAGAGATGGGGTGGCATTATTCTCAACCGATCACTACACGGTGATCGGTTGAGAATAACACAATGTTAACTATCCTCTTATTCATCTTTTTTGTTTAATTTTTATCGTCAGGTATTTGAACGCGATCCAGACAATGTGTCCGCACATTCTCCGCTACCTAGCCACCGCCGTGATCATCAACCGTTCCCGTCGGAACGCACTCAAAGACCTCGTCAAGGTCATACAACAGGAGGCCTACACTTACAGGTAAGTCGACCTTTCTTATTGCACAGGATCTTCTTCTTTTTCGTATTTATAAATGACTATCTTTCCGCCCGGGACTTCGTCACCGTGGGAAATTGGTCCTGTAGTTTCGGAGCCTATTCAATGCAAACAAACAAATAATCAAATCTTTCCTCTTTATAATATTATATTGTAATTACCAGGCAGCGGAATCTAATAGCAAAACAATTGAAATGTAATAAAGATGGGACATTGTTTTGTATCGACTTTTTCAAGCTATCGATACTTTAGTACTTTTACTCAACTTAGAATTTTTTTATTCTACTTTGAATTTCTAAGTTTTTGAACGATTTTTGTCGACTTTCTATAGGAATTATGATCCTGAAGAGTTTGTAAATGAAGTGGGCTCGTTTTATTATAATATTATGGTCACGGTAGCACAACTTCATCTGAATAATAAATAAATTTGTATAATAATGAATAATAATAATGACTAATAAATAAATTTGATGTTTGATTTTTTGAAACATTTACCATAGGATCGAAAAGCGTCGAAAAGCGCGTAATCCACACGGGCGAAGCCGCAAACGGAAAACAAGTGTTCATAAAGCACAACTCCTCTTAGTTATCGATAGTCTGTTTAGTCGATAAAAAGCAATGCCCCATCTCTATTACATTTCAATTGTTTTGCTATTAGATTCCGCTCCCTGGTAATTACAATATTTCGGGTTTGACAATGTTAATGCGCAGACCCACCGCTGCGCAAGCTGAGCACGAACACGCGGCGCATTTTAGCTGCGTGGATTAGATCAAAATCTAATTTGTGAGTAATATCATACTCACTGAGAAGATAATCACCTGGTGTTTGTCGTATTCGTGCATAGCGTGATCGTGGGTTGCAGTCGACACAATCACATACATTTTCTTGCAAGCGAAGCTTAAGACACGTGCGTAGTGGTCTCTGACTTGTTCTAACGGCTGTAGTCGATCTGGGACGTCCAATACCAACGGTTTATCATGCCCTTCAAAATAAGCTAGATAATAAAGCATTACGGTCATACATTGAGGGGCTATTGTCATCCATTCTGAACAGTAAGCGCCACTAGGCTACGATCTGCTACTCAGCTTCTAGCAGGCGCGGTCGCAGCCTGAAATTTTGGAGGGGGTCACTCACCCAATTCACAACTAAGTGGACAGCCTTTATCTTGAATCTTTACAATAAACCGACAAATTACATTATTCGAATATTGTTATACAATCTTTATCATAACGACGCATATCGATTTTGCTAGGATTATCAAAACTACTAGCAGTTCCTTGTTTCTTTGGCCATCGTGCGTAGTTCATAAAAACACCACTAGATGTCAGCAAACTAAAATCGCTGTTAGGGGATAGCTAGAAACCTTTTATTATTTGTCAAATTTTTGAGATTTTTTTAATTTGACCTTAGATTTTGGGGGGGGTCATGTCCCCTGTGACCCCCCGTTCGGACCGCGCCTGGCTTCTAGTACTTATAGTATTTAAGCTAAAATGTTCTACCCTAAGTTGCCTGGAAGAAAATGCTACTTAGCAAGAAGGTCGTCTTGTACACTATGTCTTATGTTCCTTTTATTATATTACCTATATGTCTGTGTGAAAATAAAGTAAATCGTAATTGTATTATCAACGCCATCCAAGGACTTGTTCCGAAATAAATAAGTCGCGAACTTTTGATCTCCTTAGAAACGTAGTTATTTTCTTTTTTAATTTTATAATCCGTAAAAAAAAACATCCTTCCATGGAATAAAAATCATAGTAAAATCTGTTGCGTGGCTTAGAAGTTAGCAGACAAACGGATATTTTAGACGTACGTGATTGCGAATTTTTTTTTACACTTTTTAGAAAAGTAAGTAAATAAATGATTTACTTAAACGAACTGTAACCCAACAGGGACCCTATAACCGAGTTCATCGAACACTTGTACGTGAACTTCGACTTCGAGGCGGCTCGTAGGAAGTTGAACCAATGTCAAGCGGTGCTGGTCACTGACTTCTTCCTCATCGCTTGCCTTGAAGAGTTTGTGGAGAACGCGCGCCTCATGATCTTTGAGACCTTTTGCCGCATCCATCAAGTCATCAGCATAGGGTGAGTCGACCATATTCAAAAGGGGCTATCAATATCAAATTCTTTATACATTTCATTTACAACAATTGATTTCATCTGATTTTGACAGGTAAGATAAGATAAGAAAACTTTATTTGCTTAAAACATGGTATAGCAGGAGACGGCCGGTTGGCTGAGTGGTAGCGGCGCTGCTTCTTGATCGACGGGTCCTGGGTTCGATTCCCGGCCAGGGCAAATATTTGTGTAAAAAGCAGATGTTTGTTCCGGGTCATGGGTGTCAGTGTTTATCTTTATGTATGTTCCGAGGGACCCACGACACAAGGGAAAACCTTAGTGTGGGCCTTTCATTGTGTAGCGTTATCTGACGGTGCGGTGTAAACCAATTTCAGTAATGGACGAGAAATCACCGTCAATTAATAGAAATCGATATTATCGCGGTAGTGATCCTGCAGGTTTTCTTCCATAAAGTAGAAAATAACTGGCAACACCGAATGAATCATGGAATAATATCCTGTATTGATACGTAGGGAAGATCAATTTTGCGATAAAAAAAGGGATAACTACCTCAAAGACACAGGCATTTTGTGCATAAGATTAATTTAATAAACTTTACAGAATGTTAGCCGAGAATCTAAACATGCAGCCAGATGAAGCGGAATGTTGGATCGTTAATCTGATTCGTAACGCTCGCTTGGACGCCAAGATCGACTCGAAGCTGGGCCACGTGGTGATGGGGGCGCAGCCGCTGTCCCCGTACCAGCAGCTGGTCGAGAGAATCGACTCCCTCGCCGTACGCTCCGAAGCTCTTACGTCATTAGTGGAACGCAAACAGAAGGCCCGTAATCAAGATGTAAGTATTCTTGAGAGTAATTTAATACTAAAACGTGTCTTAATTTATTTATTATGATTTTAAAGGTAATTTAGACTAGTTTTAGTATTAAATTATGAGTTTAAATCGCGAAAGTGTAAGTGTATTCTTTATAAAACTTACACAAATAATTTCTAGGGAAAGAAAAATACTGGACGCGATTTTTTGTGAATATCCCTATGATATCCCTCTACGCGGGTAAACGTTTTAAAAATACTGACACGAAATTTTGGCGTTTATAAAATATTTCTCATGATAGATTCTGTTAAATAATCCAGTCTTTATTGTAAAGATCTGCGTTTGGCGATGATTAAATCTTTTAGATTAGATTAGAGAAATGGTATGTGGACAATGCATTCATTTAGATTACTTACTGAAGTTTGAACTTAATTAATTTGGTCTCATATTTAATAAGGTTTCTTGATATTCTCACTCAAATGTATGCTACATGTGTACTGCAGGATAGCTAACTAAAAATGATAGTTTTCTAGTAGAAATTTGTCCACACTGAGCTATCATTTTTGACTGAGATATCTATCAATTGAGATTTGTTGTCGTCGTCGTCGTCAGCCCATAATGACCATATACGTCCCCTCCGAGGGGCACGGGCCTCCCTTCAAAATACGAAGGGGTTTTAGGCCATAGTCCACCACGCGGGCCCAATGCGGGTTTGTGGACCGCTCGTCTTTCGAAACTGAATTTTCTTCGACAGGCGGGTTTCATCACGATGTTTTCCTTCGCCGTTAAGCAAGTGATAATTAGAAATCCGTACAGCTTTGTACTAAAAGTAATTAATTGTTACAGATCCGTTGGGGAGCACAAGAATTCTAAGTTTCATTATTAATGTTAAGGATTGCATTGTTTGTCGCAGATATCGCAGTGTTACGTCCGGTCGGTATTGTAAATGACGCCATTTGTATTTAATATACATATTCGTAACTATATGTTTCTTGTATTATTCCTTAGTTTACCTTGGGTGACTTTAAATTAGTTAGGAAATGATTTTAGCCATAACCATTCGTTCGGCCATTCGACGGCCGGTTCGGTCAAGTAGTAGTGGCGCTGCCTCTTGATCGACGGGTCCTGGGTTCGAATCCCAGTCGGGGCAAATATTTGTGTAAAAAGCAGATGTTTGTTCTCAGGTCATGGATGTTTGTGTCTGTCTTTATGTGTGTTCCGAGGGACCCACGGCACAAGGGAAAACCTTAGTGTGGGCCTTTGAGTGTATGGCGTTTTTTTTTTGTTTATTTATAAAACTGAACAATTTTCCCCATGGAAGCCGTATATTGAATTCTCAAAAAATTCGATTGTGAAGGCAAATTGCTGATCGCACTCTGTATGGATGCAAATTTCTTTTTCATTTCGTCCTATGTTCTTTGGGTAAAATTGTTAAATTTTATGGGTAGAATCACCCTCTAAATACATACATGTATAAATAGTAACCAACAACCAGTGGCATACTTACAATCGGCTTGTGTCTACTAGAATTGTTGACTCACGAAACACTTTTTAAAAGGTCTAGGATGTTTAGGTACATATACATATAATCTAATTATAATTTTTATCGTTGACGTATTTTAGCCCCAGCATAATTTATAATAGTATCCAACTTTAATACTTAGTATCTACTCCATAGATAGATAGATGGGTGAAATAGTCCCAAATAAGTGGACTGATCACCCGCCTGTGCCTGACGGGCGTCCCCTCCATAGATCCAAGTTTAATACTCGTTCTGTCTCTACAGGCTAAAGTTAGTTGTAATTTTGGTTCAGAGGTTTCATTCTTTTACAGTGAAATACCATTTTAAAACTTTAGTGATATTTAATTCATGAGTTCATAACTAGCTAAAGTATCATGTAAACAAATAACACAACTACTATTCTACTGCCTTGATAGTAATAAATCTGGACAGAATAAAGGCAATTAGTATGGTTGATATTACAAAGCACACTACGAAGACATAGAATGAATCTTCGGAAAATACATCAGTAAATGCTGGAATTTGGTTGTATATCTCTTCTACTACATGTAGGTTGCCTTTATGTGACTTGGCCATCTTTGGTTCACTTCTTTTTACCCCTTTTCTCTGATTTTGTTTGAATAGTTGATGCTGGCTGTTCTACTGGTGCTAGAGCAGAAACATGCTTGTTTAATAGTTGGAATAGTTCTAAACACGTTAAATTTCCACCTTTGAATGTAACCTTTTTTACTTGGGCTGTTTCTGTAAACAGAAAAAAAATTGGTTTAGATCTTAAATAAAAAAAAATGAAATACCTTGTTACTGCAACTGTATCAAAAGATCACAGAAAAATTAATTAAACCCTCGCACGATAATTGCACACCCGTGTGTGCAGGATTTGTATCACATGCAACTTGAACAAGCATGCGATGGGTTAAATATATGTTTTTGATTATAGAAGATTAACTTTTTGTTTCTTTCTTCAAGAGATTTGTCCAGTTTGATATTCAAGGTATGTAAAATTCTATTTTATTCTATGACATTGAGAGGTTTACCTGCAATTGATGGCACAATATCAATTTCAACAGTTGGTTCACTACGATCACAGACTACTTCAGTCTTCAAGGAACAATTTGGGTTTGTTAAGCCTATCTTTGGTGAACTGATGTAGTGTAAGAAGTCTCTGGAAAGTAAGGAGGAATATTTAGTTGTATCAAACCCCAATGCTGTGAAGTGAAATCTCTCTTCAGTTTTGGTTGTAGAGGAGTATATAAATTTTTTTACGTTTAAAACTTCACCAAGTACTTCGTAAATACGTTTTAATGACTGACATCCTGACGCAGGGCAGAGTAGATATAAATAAACGTACATCTAATACATTTTAATCGCTGTAAGTACCTTGTGTGTGTAACGTTGTCACTGAAAGGATCAAATTTTACAGTTATTCTTTTAGCAGCTTTTAAGTTTACACTCTTCAATTGCTTGCCAATCGCAGAAACAACACCGCCCGATCTTCTGATTGTACCGCTGTATGGGATAGACATATCTTCCGAAAGAAAATTCAGGATATCAAGGAGCGATCAATAAATACCACATGTGTTCTATGAGTTCATATGCAATGTTTATTTTTAGAAATGTGTAAAAAAGAGATAGTTTAATAGAATCTACGTTTGTTTGACAGAGACAGGATAAAATTTAAAAAAAAAGGAACGAAACAATCTACCACAAGAGCACATTCGAAGTAGAACTGACAGCAGGATAATGCTATGCGATATCTTATAAGTTAAACAAAGATAGAAAAGCAAAAATGAATTTAAGGCCGAGCTCAACGACCTCAGAATATTTGCTCCGAATGAAAGAAAAGTAATTTGAGCTTGTCTATGATCAGGTTAAATGTCAAACAAAATATGTTGTAAGCCTTTGCAGTTTTTCGCCACTTTATATATCTTGAAAAGTGTCTTGATTTTTATTGACTTTCTTCCAATTTTACACGAAATCTCTTCTCCTGTTCTCCTTGTACTACTTTTCGCAACTTTCGCCTTTATAATTTTTGTGTGATCAGAAAAAATAATTACTACTTTCACTTTCATTAATTATCATTGTAGTTCAAAGAACGGTTCCATGTAATATGAGTCTTTTGATTTGTAGCCACTTTGTTTTCGATAGACTTGGCAACACTAACCAAACGTCAAATCAGTCCATCATCCACATCAATTCGATCACATTGTCGTAATTTCGTTACAAAAAGCCTCGTAAAAATTAATAATTTTCCACCATTTCCTTCATTTGATAATCTAGAAAAATGTACCCCGTTGGGCAACGTAAGTATTAACTCTCATGATCCACGTGAACACGCGCGCAACGAGCAGCATCATCCTTTGTTTGAGTGGCCTAAATAATGGGTCAACGAAGAGCACACTCTCAATTTGGAATGCATGGATTTTCAATGAAGCGTTGTGGTGTTTTATGTGGGTAAAAATGTTAATTTTATACAGCTCCAGCGGGGGAGACAAGTGGAGGTGCGGTGGGTGTGTCGGGAGCCGTGAGTACGGCGGCGGGCACCACGGGCGCAGCCCCGGGGGCGCCGAGCACGGCCCCGACCAGCGCGTCACCCGGGGGCGTGCCGAGTGCCACGGGCGCCATCTCCATCGTGTCGCCGGCTGCGCCGCCACCCCCCGACCTGCCCGTGCTCACGTGCCCGCGGCGCCCCAACCTCGGCCATGAGGGCAGACCTATCATGCTTAGAGCCAACCATTTTCAAATTTCTATGCCCAGAGGCTTTGTTCATCATTATGATGTCAATATACAACCTGACAAGTGTCCTAGGAAGGTAAAGTTAAGCTATGGAAATTTATACTTTTTTATAATTCTATGGCCAAAATATTGGAGAAATACTATGATAATTTTAAACTGTTTTAGG
This sequence comes from Aproaerema taeniolella, assembly GCA_949987775.1. Classification (NCBI taxonomy): domain Eukaryota; kingdom Metazoa; phylum Arthropoda; class Insecta; order Lepidoptera; family Gelechiidae; genus Aproaerema; species Aproaerema taeniolella. The sequence goes on along the minus strand of OX465247.1, from coordinate 13,925,252 downwards.
TGAATAGAGAAATTGTGGAAACTATGGTACACTGTTACAATAAAATATTTGGAGCTCTCAAACCTGTGTTCGATGGCAGGAACAATTTATATACGAGGGATCCCTTACCTATTGGTAATGACAGAGTTGAACTGGAGGTCATTCTTCCTGGAGAAGGAAAAGACAGAGTATTCAGAGTTACTATTAAATGGGTCGCCCAGGTAAGATATAGTTATTGTTTTACTATCATTTAAGTACATGATTATCATCTAATTTATGGTTAAAAAAAATCTTGAGAGTTTGGAAGATGTTATATAATTAAAACATGTGTTAAGACTTATTAAGACTTTATAGCTAAGCTTTATTATTAAATACAGGAAATTCATTCCTAAATCACATTTTAAAGAGAATGACTCATTCTATCATTAAACTAGTAAGTGTAATGTTTATGTTATAAACTGTAATGATTTATGAGTCGACTTAATTATCAGGTTTCCCTGTTTGCACTGGAAGAAGCATTAGAAGGCCGCACGAGGCAAATACCTTATGATGCCATATTGGCATTAGATGTGGTGATGAGACATTTGCCTTCAATGATGTACACTCCAGTGGGCCGCTCGTTTTTCTCGTCCCCTGAAGGGTACTATCATCCTTTAGGAGGAGGCAGAGAGGTTTGGTTTGGTTTCCATCAGTCAGTGAGACCAAGCCAGTGGAAGATGATGTTAAATATTGACGGTATGTTGTTGTTTTTTACCAATTTTGTATGTTTCAGCTAAACATTAATTAATATTAAAAACTATAGCACATCTATTTTGGACCATTACACCTCATAAAATAAACATGAGCATGACATTTTCTTCATATTTCCTAAACTTCTGGGTTTAGTAATATAATTTGTAATTTACCACTATTCTTTTATAATTATTCTTATTCATATTTTACTTATTACAGTTTCGGCAACTGCATTTTATAAGGCGCAGCCAGTTATAGAGTTTATGTGTGAAGTGTTAGATATAAGGGACATTAATGACCAAAGAAAGCCACTGACAGACTCACAGAGAGTAAAGTTCACTAAAGAAATAAAGGGTTTGAAGATTGAAATCACTCACTGTGGTACAATGAAAAGAAAATATAGAGTATGTAATGTGACACGCAGACCTGCACAAATGCAATCGTAAGTTAATCACTTTAATCAACTTTCTACAGATGTATATATGATTGCTGTACTGCTATACAACCATGTTCACACTATACTATACAACTACACCACTTGCCTGTAGGATACTTGGGAAAGTTTAAAGAAATTTTTTGTTAATCATAGTAAAGAAAAATCATGTGAAACTAGAAGAATGCACAAAAGTGAAAATTAAGAAAAAAATCCTTACATTTACATAGATATGCGGAATGTTACTGATTTAACATCATGCTGCAACTAAGAAAACAATGGCAAATTTCTAAAAATTTCAACATTTTGTCAAGTACTTGTTATTAAATTGTAAATTTGTTTGTTTAGATTCCCTCTGCAGCTGGAAAATGGACAAACAGTGGAATGTACGGTAGCTAAATATTTTCTGGACAAGTACAAAATGAAGTTGCGGTATCCCCACCTGCCCTGTTTGCAAGTGGGACAGGAGCATAAGCACACATACTTACCGCTAGAAGTCTGCAATATTGTGCCAGGACAAAGATGTATCAAGAAACTAACTGATATGCAAACCTCCACTATGATCAAAGCCACTGCACGCTCTGCTCCTGACAGGTAATTTTGTTTTTCTAGAAAATTTAAAATACTTCCTACAAAAATTGTTACAGTTGTTGAAATTTTAATTTAGAGTAACTTCTCAGTAGATTTGCTTTCAAATCGGTACTTTTTTATTGACTACTAGCTTCCCGCGCGGGACTTCGTTCCCGTGGGAATTCGGGAAAATCATGTACCCTATGTCTATCCTGGATAATGTAGGATTCTAATGGTGAAAGAATTTTTCAAATCGGTCGAGTAGTTTCGGAGCCTATTCGATGCAAACAAACAAACAATCAAATCTTTCCTCTTTATAATATGTATAGATACTATTCAATTTAAAAACTAAACTAGATATTTTCATTCAAACATGAAAAGTTTCATATATACAATTTACTAATTAACTTGGCAACTTAACACGGACTGCTGCCATGTTATTTAAATTTTTGTAATTTATTATTATATTTGTTGATTATTTCATGATTCTGTTTGTTTATTAGCTTGCAAAAATAATGTATTTAATACTTGTATTTTCTATGTATATCAGTCACACATTAGTGTTCTAGATAAAAATTCTTACTGCCATCAGAAATATAGCTAGCTGAATTTCACACACAGTAAAAACATAAGGTTTTAAATACACATGGATGATATCCTGGATGTAGTGAGCTATAATATAAGTTAGTAGATGACCAACTATCAGGGGGTGTTGGTTACTCTTGCTGTTATAGAATAGAGGCCAAGTATGGAAAAGTCCGATAAACATAACAAAACCATTTATCTCTTCACAGAGAACGCGAAATCAACAATTTGGTCCGCCGGGCGAACTTCAACACAGATTTATACGTGAAAGAGTTCGGGCTGACCATCTCCAACAACATGATGGAGGTCCGCGGCCGAGTGCTCCCCCCGCCCAAACTTCAGTACGGAGGCCGCGTCTCCTCGCTCGGCGGACAAGTAATAAGTTTTTTCTTTTTTTCCACACTCAAAAACCCACACTAAGGTCGCTTGGAACATACACATAACACAAAGACAGACATTGAAACTCATGACCTGAGAACAAACATTAGCCCAGACTGGGAGTCGAACTCAGGACCCGTTGATCAAGAGGTAGAGCCGTTACCACTCGACCAAACCGATCGCTATTCTTTGCTAGCTTTCCAGTAACCTGTGTTACTCTCTGGCTTCGACTATTCAGGTGCACAAAATCTCGTAATGAAATAAAGAAGGGCAAACAATATTCATTTGTGCTGAAAAGTGCTGACTAAAAGCGAATGTGAATAATACTCATCATTTACGCAACGACCATTAACGCATGGGTACGTACATATGACACGCACGGGCACGTGACTCAGTACCTGCCTAGTACCACGTTTAGTTTATAAGATACGCCGATGTACCTGCGCATAAGTCTTATTTTTGAATAGCGCAAAATGTTTCGGCCAATCATCAAAACTCGTCCGCTATTGGTCGTTGCGTACACGCTATGTTTGGAATCTGCTGTCAATGGCTACTGGTGATGGTGACGCCATTATCTGCCAAATCCTGAATTATGGTCACACTGAAAGAGTAAGCCGCAAGGAAAAAGAAGATTGTAACGGGTTTTCACCACAAATTAGAGTTATATAATTTCTTGATACAGTAGTGTGACAAGGCTCTAAATTAATGTGACCAAATAGGAACAAACGCTTCCATCTTCCGGAACGTCATTTTGTATAGCGTTGCTCTCGTTTCTCGCGTTCATTTAGAATTTTAAATCCTTATAATTACAACTAGCTTCCCGCGCGGTACTTCGTTCCCGTGGGAATTCGGGAAAAATCATATTCCCTATGTCCATCACGGATAATGTAGGATTCTAACTGTGGAAGAATTTTTCAAATCGGTCCAGTAGTTTCGGAGCCTATTCAATGCAAACAAACAAACAAACAATCAAATCTTTCCTCTTTATAATATGTATAGATAATAAGACTTCTTTGATTTTCTGTAGTGAATTTCGTGTCGCATGTTTTTGAATGTTTACATGATGAGGTTATATCCCCGGCAGCAAGCGTTGCCGAACCAGGGCGTGTGGGATATGCGCGGGAAGCAATTCTTTATGGGCGTCGAGATCAGAGTGTGGGCCATCGCGTGCTTTGCGCCGCAGCGGACCGTCAGAGAGGATGCCCTCAAGTGAGTTCTAGATCCATCCTTATCTACAGGGCTTTAGGGAAATCTCTTTCAACCTCTCGGGTGGTTAATCAGCCCAAGAAACTGAACAACTTTCCCCCAATAATAGGTCAAAATACGAAAAAAAATTTGAGTTCCCATACAAACTTCATCAGCATATAGCGCATTTTGTATTATTGAGGGAAAGTTGTTCAGTTTTATGGACTGATTAACCACCCGAGAGGTTGAAAGAGATTTACTTAAAGCCCTGTATAATGATTTTGGCTCATCAATTGTTGATCGTTAGAAGCTATATTTGCTATTTTCTGATTAGTTAGGAAAATAGCTCATCATTCTATGGCGCGCGTACTATGGTAGCGGCCTATTGTTTAATAATTAATTATTGTTTAGGTAATACAAAGGCCAGCGCATCAGGTTATCCCATTTTTTTTCATTATGAGATAGGTTAAATCTTGACCCCAATCTTAACCACAGTCATAGATGAGGTTAACGATGGAGCGAGTTACCCAGAAAATGCCTATCAAGGCACTGGTACTCCCACGCACCGACGGAACATAACAAGCTATTTGGCGTCGGACTTCGGTAGGTGGGTGCAAAACCGTTATTATAGCAACAGCTCTGATTGCACGCGTGTGGTATCCTGATGTGCGGACATATACTTAATTTTTCATACTCATATTTAATGTATACTCGTATTTTGTAGAAACTTCACACAGCAACTTCAGAAGATCTCAAACGACGCAGGTATGCCCATCATAGGGCAGCCCTGCTTCTGCAAGTACGCGACCGGCCCCGACCAAGTGGAGCCTATGTTCAAGTATTTAAAGTCCACTTTCGTGCAGCTACAACTCGTCGTCGTCGTCTTACCCGGAAAAACGCCCGTTTACGGTAATTTATTGTTTATTATTAACTTCATACTGATTTTCTTTATCAATGAATGAATGCTAGTAACGCTGCCTCTTGATCGACGGAACCTGAATTCGGTTCCCGATTGGGGAAAATATTTGTCTAAAAAACGGATCTATATTTGTCCGGTCAGGGCAAATATAGACCGATATACAAAATGACGGCCGCTATGCTAATGGTCTGAATGAATGGTCATTTGGCAGAGGCCGATCTAAGTTTTTTTTTTTAAATACTAGCTTTCCGCCCGGGACTTCGTTCCCGTGGCACTTTTTTAGTTTTTTCTTTCATAAGAACCTTCTCCTGACAATAAGGAACACAACAAAAAAAGAATCATCCAAATCGGTCCAGCCGTTCTCGAGTTTTGCGCTTACCAACAGATTTAGTGATTCATTTTTATATATAAGATATTGTATTATATGTACCCCTCGTTTGGGACATATGTGGGCTAGCAAAAAAAAAAAAAAAACTTACCACCTGGCCGCAAGACTTGGGCCAAAACTCCATTAGAATAAGAAGAATAAGAATAATTTATTTCACAAATTGGGCTATAAAAAGAGTTACAACAGCGGGCCCTGCACTAAGCAAGCTTGTATCGCAGGCGCCCTGTAAGCGATTGCCTACCCGTGTACAGAGTTTTAGACAAAATTGATAAACATAGCACAATTTCAAAAGTAAACATATCATATAAAATTAAATATTATATTTATATTTTATTATTATATTTTATTTGTTCCAATTCAAATTGCCTGTAGAGACCGATTGCATTATTAAATTATTTTTCCAGCGGAAGTAAAGCGCGTGGGTGATACAGTGCTGGGTATGGCGACGCAGTGCGTCCAGGCGAAGAACGTGAACAAGACCTCCCCGCAGACGCTCTCCAATCTCTGCCTCAAGATCAACGTCAAGCTCGGCGGCATCAACTCCATACTCGTGCCTTCTCTTCGTCCTAAGGTCATTATCACTACGAGTTACCACGGCCCCTATCACAGATGGAGAATCAAGTCTTGATCTATACTTAAGTATTGACTGTCTCTTTCTCTCACTATCAAAATGACAAAGATGACTGCTACAAAGATCAGAGTCTGAGTCGCGATCTGTAATACAGACCTAACTTTCCGCCTGTGACTTCGTTAGCGTGAAAAAATATCCTGTGTCACTTAAGATAGGTAGATAGATAGACAAAAACCTTTATTTGATGAACACAACAATCTAATAAACAATTACAAAAAAATAAATAAAAAATAAATAAAATAAAAACGTTAAAAGTATCTTCTACATTAGAAGACTTTACGTTAAAAGTACTGTCAGTATTTAAAACAACAATGTGTTTGGAGGAGTATAATCTGTGCTTGAGAGTGAGAAGGTGTGTTTATGTGAGTGAGTTGCCTGTAAGGTGTCAGTGAAAATGGCTTTCCAGCCATCCACATATTATTGTGCAAAAAATCACGGCGATCTGTTGCTCTGTAAAAAAAGGATATAAAAAAAAATAAACACATTTTCATATTTACAATTTGATGTGCCAGTCGCCTACTCTTTCCAGGCATACTGTAGAAACCAGTAAGTGGGATGCAAGGGCTGTATCATGGGCGAAAGGCTGATAACCTCTCACCATTCTACAACATGTTCCATCTGATAACCCTCTGCATTTACGTCAAACGTGGCATAAAGTGTTTCGCTAGAACCACTGATGCTCTGCCTACCCCGTTAGGGATTACAGGCGTGTATTATAATTATTAAATATCGAAGTAAAAAGACTGTAAAACGAGTAAAAGATGTTTTTAATCTAACAGTATATTTACAATATTAGTTTACTGGGCTAGTTAGCATAGAATGCAGCACTGTGAGATCGCTTTTAACTAACATTTTTTTATAATAGGTATTCAACGAGCCAGTGATATTCCTGGGCGTTGACGTAACGCACCCGCCGGCTGGTGACAACAAGAAGCCGTCCATCGCGGCCGTCGTCGGCTCCATGGACGCGCACCCCTCGCGATACGCAGCCACCGTGCGAGTGCAGCAACACAGGTACAAACACAACACAACAAGCAACTACACAGACACAAACACAAACAACAAGAAGCAACAACACAGATAAAAACACACAATAACCAGCAACAACAGATGTAAACATACAACAAAGGACAACACAGATACAAACATACAACAAGCAACAACACAGGCATAAAACACACATAAATACAAACACACAACAAAAAGCAACAACATAGTTACAAACCACAAACAATAACTAGCAACAACATAGATATAAACACACAATAACCAGCAACAACAGAAACAAACATACAACAAACAAAAACACAGGCATAAAACACACACACACAAAAAAAAGCAACAACACAGGTACAAACATACAACAAGCAAAAACACAGGCATAAAACACACACACACACACACACACAAAAAAGCAACAACACAGGTACAAACATACAACAAAAAGCAACAACACAGATACAGACATTCAACAAGCAACAACACAGATACAAACATATAACAAAAAGCAACAACACAGATACAGACATTCAACAAGCAACAACACAGATACAAACATACAACAAGCAACAACACAGGCGCAAAACACACAACAAGAAGCAACAAGAAGCAACAACATTGATCCAAACATACAACAAAAAACAACACAGTTACAAATCACACAATAATCAGCAACAACACAGATACAAACAAATACAACAAGAAGCAACAGCACAGGTACAAACACACACAATAAGAAGCAACAACACAGTCACTAACACATACAACAATAAGCTGCAACGAAGATACAAACACACAACAAGAAGCCAGCCACCCCTGCTTTCGCCGGCTACAGACACATCTATTTACTATGCGCTTAAGCCCATATTTTGTCCCTTTAAGATTTATAACAATATAGAAGCGCTCGTAGCCCAGTGGCGCTTGCTGATTGGAACTAATCAGTGAGTTATGCAAGGGGAAGGGGAACTGATGGGTGACCGAAGTGGCAATTTATTGAACGTTTCCGTGCTTGGGAAGGCACTTTAAGCTGTCCCGGCCGTTATCGATTGATTACAGGCGTTAAAGTCAGCGGTTTGAAAACTCTGACACCAGGATGAGTCAGATAGTCAGGTTGGCATGGTTATACCTACACGATAAAAAATAATAGAAACAAGAACGATATTTAAAAACTTTGACGACCTGTTTGGTCTAGCGCGGCGGCTATTAACGCTGACTTCTTAATTGACGGTTCCTGAGTTCCACTAAACAAAACAAAATCTGAACATACAAAATACATCCTTCTAATATTATAAATCCGAAAGTTTGTGAGGATGTAGGGATGTATGTATGGATGTTTGTTAGTCTTTCACGCTCATACGGCTTGACCAATTTTGATAAAATGTATGTAGGTATCTGACACTCTGGATTAACACATAGACTACATAATTTTCACAAATTCCCTCGGGAACAGGTCCCGGGCGGCAAGCTAGTATCCAATACTTGTAAAACTATAACCTCTTCTCTTTCACTCTTAACAGTTCCTCCTTTTGCAGGCAAGAGATAGTGCACGAAATGAGTAGCATGGTGCAAGAGCTGTTGATAATGTTCTACAAGAGCACCGGCGGGTTCAAACCGCATCGGATCATCATGTACCGAGACGGCATCTCCGAGGGGCAGTTTATTCATGTCCTTCAACATGAGCTCACTGCTGTACGAGAAGCTTGCATCAAGGTATGAAAATTTAGACTGAATTTGTCGCGGGGTGATGCAGTTTGGTTTTTTAACCGAATTCAAAAAAGGAGGAGGTTCTATTTCGGCTGTATGTATTTTTTTTAATGTATGTTCACTGATTTCTCCGCCAATGGGCTATTTTTAAAATAATTGGATTTTTATTTTAAGCAGGTTTAAGGTCCCAAATTCAAATAAAAAATATATCAAATTATTTTGATCATAGATATAAAAAAAAAATTTGGTTATGATTTGTTGCTTACTACAGCATTCTACGGTTTAATTCCTTTGCCAAAGTAAAAAAGTGACGTTTGACAGTTGGTTGACACGTAACCTAACCGTTGTGTTTTTGAGTTGTTGGTTGTTGAGTTTGTTTCTGTTTCGTGGTTTTGATTATTTGGATATTTACTGACGACTTGGCTTTGCTACCTGGACTCTACCGTTACCTTCTGTTTCGTGGTTTTGATTATTTTAATTGATATTTACTGACGATTTTGCTTTGCTTCCTGGACTTTTGAACTTTCGCAATACACTCTGACACTATGGATCTCACTCGGTTCGTTAGAGCTGATTCTACCAACTTGCCTGAAGTAACAACCAACCAAACTCGGAAATAAACAACCAAATACAAAAAGAAATAGGTTATGTTTTTTTACTCAATTGATATGACAGCTTGGCAAAGAAATACGATTGCATAATGCCGTACTCAGGATTAGTTTACCGTACTGAGAATCTTTTAATTATTATATTTTTATTTCAAAAGATAGATTTTTTTATATGTTTTTTTAAGAAAAGGGACCTTATTCCTTTATTTTAAATAAAAAATTAAACGAAATTAAAAATATTTTTAAAATGTCATACATAGCCCAGTATGGACCGATATTCAATTTTTTTTTGTTCGAAAGAGTAGCTATACTCCAGATAAATTTTATAGTCCCATATAAATTTTATCGAAAATGATTTAGCGCTTTAAAAAAAACAAAAAAGGCATTGTAGTCTGTAAAAAATACTAGTTATCTACTTTTTGCGTACTGTTGTTGGGATTGAAGTCGGTGACTCATACGTTTTTAACGTGGAAAATTATCTTAATTAAATCGCAGTATTAATGCCTTTATTTTTGACAAAAAAAGAAATCGAAACTTTTTTAACCGTCATCAAAAAAGGTGAAGGTTTTATGTTCGAATGAATCAACTGCCAACTCTTCCCAGGCATACTGTATAAGTCAGTAAGTGGGACGCGAGGTGATTGCTGTAGTATGGGCAAAAGGCTGACAAACTCTCGCTATTATGTCAACCCTCAGAATTTGTGTCTAATGTGGTATCAAGTGGTTCTAGAACCACTGATGCTCTGCCTACCCCGAAAGGGATTATAGGCGTGAGCGTTTGCATGTATGAAATAGCCTGGTATAGTTTTATCTTGAATCATAAGAGAGATATGAATGTTTAAAACTCTCGTTTAGACAGAGGGAAATACTAAATGTGACGTCTTAGTTCAGTATCGTCATATAAATCACATACTTTAACGTTTCATAAGAAATAGAGGGCTAAATAAGTTTGATAGGCTGTAAATTTTTGTCATTTAATCAATTCTAAATTTTGGTCAATTCCAACGTGGAAGTGATACCAGCTTTCCTTGAACTCTCCAATCCACAGACAGAAATTACGGAGGAAACAATGAAAGGTTTGGTAGAATTTACTGCGGTGTTGTATGACCCTAAAACACAACAAAAAGGCACTACTGCACGAGTTGCACTCACTCATTCCGCCTCCCCCGCCCTTCTACCGGACATCCAGACGTACCGCGGGGTACCACCCTTACCTTGTGGAGATTCTTCAGATCCGTACTGAGCGCTTCTCTTCATATTTTACTGTATTTCCGGGCACATATAACCCGAATCTCTTTAAAGTTCGAGTGAATAGGCATCTTCTGGGTGAGCTTGTAGAGGATGTCTTCAACCACATCTCCGCCCCTGGGCTAGATTGTGGTCAAGAGCAAACCCATTATCTATAAAATAAAATATTACTAACTTGCGAAAAGATTTGTTTTGCAAGAAAAACAAACTAGTGCAGTTCCTACCTCCTACGCCCTATGGATTGCGGCAGCATGCTTTGCGAGCTGGTTACTAGGAAGGTAATGTGTGGGGCCGATCCATTTCTGCAACTGATCGTCCCATTTATCCCTCAGCGAGGGGGTGGAAGCGCGGTAAAGTGGGCTGGGAGCCGATACCGTGTGGTGATCGGTTGAAAATAAACCACCCCATTTATTACCGTGAGTGTCGTAAGAGGCGACTAAGGAAACACAAATGAGACCTGCCTCCTATTAATCCACCCCAGGCAACGACACCTCAATTTGTTCTAAATCTGAGGTGGCGCCCTATATATGGTCTCATGCTGTGTGGTAGGCTCTGTCGTCTGGTTCGCGACCACCCTCCTACCGAAGTCCGACGCCAAACAGCTTGCTGTGTTCCGTCAGTGCGTAGGAGTACCAGTGCCTTAATAGGCATTTTCTGGGTTAGCTCGCTCCATCGTCGACCTCACCTATGACCTTGGTCAAGATTGAGGTCAAGAGTTAACCCATCTTATAATAATAATAAAAAAACAATTAAATGAACCAGAGGGAAAAATATGGAGAGAGTTCCCAGTTTTAGGGAAATGCGGCTGCAAGTCACAATTCTAATATGAAGTGCCGAATAATTCCAGTATTTGCTATTTCGAGCTATTCAAGCAAACCGTGGGTGGTTTTAAACGTAGTATTGATTGGTATCTTAACCACATCGTTAGAGTTATTTTTTGTCGAGCTTTGAAATTCACGATCGCGTCGGTCACTGAATGTGACGTTACTCGTAATGCTAGTTACGTACTAGTTAGAGTGAATAAATTTATAGTGATCTATCCATACCCTCTTATAATGTGGTTCTTGAACCAATTAAATCCACATTTCACAATATATTTTGCGAGCGGTAAGGACCGGGGACGAGGACTCATTTAAGGCGACTACAGCACCCGATAAAGGCAGCACACATAGGAATAGTGCCATATCCGTCTCTCAACAGGCCTGGGCCGGCAGTGCGAACAGTGTCGATACACGAAGTTTACGGACTATGAAAGCGTGCGTGCGTAAAAACATGTTCGAAAGTTAAAAAAATGAGATTTATGGAAAGCTTAACTTAAATCTAAAAATGCGTTAACTACTTATCGAGAGTATTCAGTCACGAACATTTTGATAGCAAATTCAAGTTCCTGTGTGCATTTTACTATCGTTTTTACAGCTTAAAAGATACACAATATTGGTATTTATAGGTGACTTTGTGAGCTTTTTCTTTCGAACCAAAAGTGCTGAATCATGTTTTCAGCAAACTACTTATCTAGTTTATGTCCTGAATATTACCGTAGTCACTAAGCATTAATTGAGGAACCTGACTCGCGCGGCCGAAGCCACGGGAGAGAATGTGTCAGATGCGTATTTTCGCGCCAAATCACGGGAATCAGTTTGATTATAGAACTTTTCTCTAAATAGATTGTTATCATGGAGGCAGAACCTCAACAGTAGGTTCTTATAGTGATGATAGGTTGTCAGCATTTTGTTTGTCCACGATACAGGAAACCGCGTCCCACTTACTGCATGCCTAGGAAGAGTTGTTTTTCTTTCACTCCTACTCCAATATGGAAGCCAACAAGAATACTATTCAGAAAAACATACGCTCACGCCCATAATCCTTGACGGGGTAGGTAGAGCATCAGTGGTTCTAGAACCACTAGATGCCACGTTTGACACAAATTGTGAGGGTAATCAGATGGAACAAGTTGCATAATCGCCCATTATACAGCAAAACCCTCGCATCCCTCTGACTTTTACTGTATACCTGGGAAGAGTAGGTAGCTGGCACATTCTAAGTTTTTCTTTCACTCTCAGTCCAGCATGGAAGATTTAGTATTTAGAACAGAAACAAAGGCGCACTTATACCACAAGGGGATCTCCTCCAGTCAACCTACGAGAGAGCAAGAGGATTCATGATATGCGTACAACAGGAAAATGATAAAGATAGAATATGTATTGAATATTATCATGGAAATAGAAAAATAAATATTGTATATTTAGTATACAAAAGTATTTAAATATATACTTATAATATAAATATATACTTTTACTGTACAGCTGGAAGCAGAATACAAGCCCGGCATCACGTTCATCGTGGTTCAGAAGAGACACCATACGCGTCTGTTCTGCGCCGACAAGAAGGAACAGTCGGGAAAATCCGGGAACATTCCCGCCGGGACCACGGTTGACCTGGGCATTACGCATCCCACCGAGTTTGATTTCTACCTTTGCAGTCATCAAGGCATCCAGGTAACCGATCAACTTTTTTAAAATATCTTTTTAATTGCATCCACAGACTTCGATGTCCGTGAATAAGTGATTTTGTTTGTAGTAATGCTATGCTCTTCTTAAGTGGTAACGATGATTACACTAATATGTAATCTATCAACTTTAATCTATCTCTTTCGTGTAATTTCCTGGTTATGTGATGCTGGTGGAATTGCTATAACATAGTTGCAATTTTTTTCGCCTGTCCCGAGTAAAGATAAATTATAAAATGATTGCGTAGTGGAAGTAGTCTCACTCACTCATTCGTATGGTTGACGATTTTCAGTCCTTTGGGCCATACGCAAATGTTTTACTACGCGTGATAAGAAAACATATATAAAATGATGAAGTATGAAAGGTAGGCATGCGTGCTAGATCCACTTGCAAACGTAAATCCGCATGACAGAACTCATAGGTCAAGAACGAACTCATCCGTTAGGTATATAAAAACAAGGTAAATTTTCTGAGTTTTTGATAGTAGGAAGTAATCTCTGGGACTACTGAACAGATTAAAAAAAAAAAACACCAATAGAAAGCTCTCTTATCAGCGGGTGACATAGGCTGCATAATTTTCCCTAAGTCCCAGGTGGAAAACTGGTTTCACATAAAGTTATGTTGTGTGTTTAGGGTACGTCCCGCCCGTCGCACTACCACGTGCTGTGGGACGACAACCACTTCGGCTCCGACGAGCTGCAGTGCCTCACGTACCAGCTGTGCCACACGTACGTGCGCTGCACGCGCTCCGTGTCCATCCCGGCGCCCGCCTACTACGCGCACCTAGTCGCATTCCGCGCCAGGTATCACTTGGTAGAGAAAGAACACGACTCGGGCGAAGGCAGCCATCAGTCGGCCTGCAGCGAGGACCGAACCCCCGGAGCCATGGCCCGAGCCATCACGGTACATGCGGTCACCAAAAAGGTCATGTACTTCGCGTAAGCGGGCGCCACGCGTCGCCTCTACCCGCCCTCGGTTGTCACAGCCCTCTACGTATACGAACTACGTTACGAGATCTATTTAAGTGTGGTTTTGTAACCTTTGCCGGGTGACTTTAGATTAGTTAGCGAAAACAAAATAAATGTGAATCAACCCACAAAAATTAACAACTTTCAGTGTGTGAAATAAAATAAGCCTCGCCATAGAACAAAAGTAGCGCATGAGTAGACATGGAAGATTTTAAGATGAATTTAGTGTAATATTTTGTTTCAAAGCTAAAAGAAGACAGAGTGAAAATATAAAAAGCGCGGTCAAATAAACTTATTGGATTTGATATTGAAATTATGAACAAAAGGCTTTCGCGAAGATTTCAGTCGTAAAGGGATGGCCTCTTAATCCCTTCACTTTGAAAGAAAAATCGAAAGTAATTTTTGTGAATTTCACATGGATTCCTAGGAGAAAGTTGTTCAGTTTCATAAGGAGGTTCACGTAAAGTTCCGATAACTAATTTAAAGTCACCCTTTGACCCTCGTGTTATGAGACGGTGTGTGATCAAAGCTGTCAGGTAACCCGTCACAACGCGAACAATTCATTCTAAATCCACTGTCCTATAGATACCAAGCTATCGAATCGCAAACACGGTTTGGTTTTACAAACTTATTTCTGCGATATAATCTGAAATTAATATTTCAATTTCAACTTGGTAATTTATATGTATAACCAAGTTGAAATTGAAATATTCATTTCAGATAAAGTTCACATTAGACATCTTCGATTATTACCCATAACTACATTTAATTTTTAGCAAAATTATTGTCTGGTACCCATAGGACGGTAGGTGCAGAATGCAATATAAAATATAAAGTGACTTCTAATTAGCTAGCGAAACTTTATGAGTTGATTGTCCCCATTAAACTGATCAATTTTCCTCAATTAAATATGTTTTTTTTTTTTAAATCTACTTCAAATCAGCTGATCGCACAAGTTTTATGGAGAAGCGGAAAATTGTGGGGAAAGTTGTTCAGTTTCGTGGGCTGACTGACATCCTTAAATTGCGCTAACTGATTTAAAGTCACCCACAGCGTGTTTCATAAACACCCAATGAAAAGAAAATCAAAAATTAATAAAAGCTAAGATTAATGCGCAGCTCTATTTCAAATATGATAATTGAATGAAACTTTCATTTTGAAAGATGTTTGGCCATCCCGTGCACGGGACTCTAATCGTCATCAGTTGGACTATTTCAATTTTGAATCCAATTTTCGGTTTTCTTTTTATTAGGTATTTATGAAATAGGTTGTATTGTAAATGAGTTGCCTCAAGGAAGAAATTAATACGCTTATTTTTGTACCGAAACTGCTGTGACACCTGATCGACTTGGCGTAGAGGTATGGGCGTGCGAATCGGATCTCTAGCTAAATTATGTCACTTTCGTAACCATATTTGCCTGTGCACATAATTGCGATCATTTTATACTTAAACAGAAAAATAAACAGCTTCTTACTGTCCCTTTTAGATTCCAAAGAAGCGAATATTTCCATACGTGGCCGATTTGAGAAACGCTTTACCTTTGTGTATTATTTGTTACTTAGCAATTAAAATAGGTCAATAGGGTTACGAAAAAATATTACTCTAATTAAAGATCAAGACAATCATTGTAATGTAAATTATATGACTATAGTATCTATTATATTATTTTAATACATCTTTTACAATCGTGCATCCAAAACGAATGACAAATTAACAAAGATTGCGTCCACGCGTTATGTTTCGGGAATGACAAATATGCAAAAATATAAACTTGCAAGTTTTTTAAATGACTAAAGATACATTTCAGGGCGAGTTTATTGAGAATGCAACATAGTTTAGGTTAGTTTGTGTATTAAAAACTTTTGTTTTTGTTAGTCTTTGTTAATTTGTTTAGCTGTACACTTAGGATCCCTATTTGACGTTATATTCCATAGGAAAAATGGGATCTCACAAATAAACGGCTCCTTGATAATGATAATCACACGCAAAAGTAATAGTCAATCAAAGCTGGCAAATAAATAAATACTGTAGCAAAATTAGTTATTAATAAGACATGAATATCATAAATGAAGTTATGAATACATTAATTTTATGTTTTTAATACACCTAGAGAGAAGTATTTTATATTTCTGACAACCACTGTTATGTAATGTGTTAGGCCAAATAATTAAACGGCACGGGCAATTATTTACTTTAATATTTCTAAAAAGAAAGTGAGTTAATTAAATAAAAATGTATCCGCCCAAAACTAAGTCGAAATGCAAAAATGTTGACTCGTCAACTTCTTGAACAAAAAGTTTTCGAGTACCCACTATTTACGTCTATTTTCACTAAATAATCACTCACGGTTAAATAGCCGTTAGTAGCTAATGAGACAAAATATTTAAAAAAAAATACATAGTCAACTCGGGGTAGCTGGTAACCGTGATCTTTGGTGAATATTGGCGTTTGGTGAAAGTTTCCCTAAAAAACTGAAGCTGCACTGAATGGGCCATGTGACGCGACTGCTGTTGGCCAGTTTACGAGAATTCTTGAATGTAAAAATGATCATTTTGGCTCTCATCACGTTGCAGTGCTGAAACAGTTTTTTAGGCACCTAACCGCTGTTGGTTTTTAAACTTACTTTCTTCATTTAGGAATTAAAATAGCAATATTACTAAAAGACCGTACCTCCGGTTGATGGATTTTATTTCTATTGACAACTTGTAATGCCTCTCAGCATGAAATATCACAAGTTATATGAAATGTGGCAGTGTATTAATGAATTGTATGAGACATAGCATAGGTAGTTTACTGTTTTGTTGTGCAAATGAGGCATCTGCATATACTTTTTATATAAACAGTCTCTTTCTGTCTATATATTGTATATTTTAAGTAGGTGTAAACGTTTGACTAGCATTGCATTATAAGGAAACATATAAGAATAATCAGAAACATAATTAAAATATGTCACGACACTTAATTAGGGATCAACCCGACAAACTTTGAAATAATATTTTATTAATTAGTCATACTTACTTTGCTGGCGCAACGACTCGAAGTAGATCTGGGGCCTCCTCAATCTAAGTGCGCCATTCCATTGGTGCCCGGTAGGATGTCCAGGATTTGCTCTTTTGGCAGCGCGATCCTCTCCCCTATTCTCTACGTGGTCGAGCCAGTGAAGTCGGGCAGCTTTTATTTCTCCCGTGATATTCATCTATCTCTCGGTTATACCTTCACCTCCACTCTCCGTCTTCTCTTGAATCTTTCGGAGGATTTTCCTTACTGCGACAAGGAGTATATTTTCCTCTTTCAATTTTAATGTCAAAGTTTCGCAGCCGTACATTAAAATCGACCTGATCACGGTTTTGTAGACACGTGGCATCAAGTGGTTTTAAAAGCACTGATGCTCTGCCTACCCTGACAGGGATTTTAGGCGCGAGTAAAATAATAATAATTTTATAAATTGAGTCTTTGACAAGGTATTTTTCTTGACTTTGTGATCCCTGTACCTATCTCTTCATATAGGGGTATTCTGTCTTCTTACGACTGATTCTGAGATCCACTAGCTTTCCGTTATTTTGTAATGGCTCAGTCAACCCTATCGTTTTCGCGTTGTCCCAGTATTGCGAGGTCGTCAGCATACCTATGATTTTGTGCGTGCCATTCAGCTGTACTCCCCCCTCTATCAGTGTGACTTTTCGGATGATGTCTTCGAGAGCTAAGTTGAACAGTATAGCCTACAGAGCATCTCCTTTAGTCCCGTCAAACTCCTCAATCGGTTCACCGCCAACTCTTACTTTCTTTGCTAATACATAATACCTTAATTAAATATAAAATGTTAAATGACGTTTATGAATAACGCTGAAAATTAATAAGAGTTCCATTACGGACGGACGGAAGTTTAAAAAAAGTCGCGTATAATTTTCTTTAATTTAACGAAATACTGATCAACTAAACTCAAAAAGTACAGGCGTACAAAAATATAAATTTCCAAGTGACAAATTATGTATTTTTTTAAAGATTTAAGTGCTTTAACCCTTGCGCGAGCTTGTTTACGGCGCGTGCAATAGAAATCTTGCACACCCGTCGAAGATTTAAATTTAATAGGACCATGATAATGACAACACTTTCGCGTCTGAAATATTATTCCTATTGCTCCTACAGCGAAGCGTGAAAAGTTAGAAGACGGAACACAGTCGCCAACCATAGTAAACTAGAGTTTAAATCTTTTTGGAATGGTGAAGATTATCGGGTTTGTTCCCTAACACGTTACGCCAGTCGCCGTCGACATATAAATTGCGTCAGATCGCAAAAAATAACCCCGTTTTAATTTTTTGGGATGTTAGGACAGATACCAATAGTGTAAAACCAAATTTGCAACCTTGAAAGACCTGTGCTAACTTCGTGGTGCTCGAAAAACCAAGGAATTTTCGGCCTTTTTTCAGTTTTTCACTTACAACATCTAAAATATGCATTTTACAGCAAAGTCATCTATGAGACTTTTAGAGAATATAAAATTAGCAACAATTTGAGCGCAACCACATCTCTGTATGTTTAACAAATCTCTAGAAATAACAGTTCGAAAATGGGAAATTTCACATATTTTTTATTGTTTTCAATATCATTTTCTTTGTTTAAACATCTGATTTTCTTATTAATGTTCGTATTTTAACCTGATAAAATGATAACTAATGGTCCTAAAGAGCTTCTTTTATAAAAAAACAGAAAAAAACTAAAGTTAAATAACTGCTCTATAATTAAACTTAACTTCTAATAACTTTCCCGTAGAATGAGTATTTTAGACAGTGTTTTGTTCGAAAGCTAACTACAAATTTATAACTTTTTGGAAAAAAATGCATATTTTCGAACAGTTAATTCTCGAGACCTGTTAGACATACAGAGCTATGGTTGCGCTCAAATTGTTGATAATTTTATCTTCTTTAAAAGTGTCATAGATGACTTTGCTGTAAAATGCATATTAGATGTTGTAAGTAAAAAATCAAAAAAAGGCCGAAAATTCCTTGGTTTTTCGAGCACCTCGAAGATAGCACAGGTCTTTCGAGGTTGCAGGTTTTACACTATTGGTATCTTTCCTAACAACATCCCAAAGAATCAGAACGGGGCTATTTTTTGCAACCTAGAATGTTTAAGACGACCGGTGTACGTGTATTCTTTCAAAAACAAAAATGTGCTAAAAAAATACCAAGGAGTCCATTACACGACTTAGGAATTAGTGCCTGATCAATTGTTTCTTGTAGAAAAAGTAAGGATATATGCGATCAAGATATTATACTAGAATTAACTTGGTCATTATAAGTCGCAGCCTATATTTCTAATTTTGGTTGCTGTTTAAGTTTGAAGAACTGTGCTATTCTTGTTACTTACCTACTGCCTGCTATCGCCCGGTTTCCGAGCACATATTTTCTAAGCATCAGAACGTAGACTTAAGTATAATTTCTATTAAGTTATTATTTAACTTTAAAAGTATGGAAATCTAGATTATAACAAAATAAACAAGGGAAGAATATGTGGGTTATTAGGTGTAAGTGCAACATAAACCTGTTTTATTCGTATCTTGGACTTTTAACGTTTCTGTCATTTGTATTTAAAAATTTGAAGTCCTTTAGTAAATAATATTTATCAGACTTTCAATTTTTTATACAAACGATCTTTAAAATCAAACGATAGCACTATCTTCTTCACTCCTTTGAAATTAAAATATTTTTTTAATGTAAAGGCTGACTTTCCATTGAAGCAAAACCACACGAAACTGCTATGTACGTCGATTTCTAAATTGATAAATTTTGCATGATTGTATTGTCTTCAGTGGAAACTCACTCGAGAAGCTGTATCATTGAACATAATTAAGGGAACATACGGAGTACTTCATAAATAGAACATTAAAGTGTAGTTTTTGTAATGCCTATATTTTTCAAAAAGTACTAATTTAAGACTCTGTAACTTTCCCCCTAATAGTATTGTAAGTTAATATTCTTTCACAACTTATTCTGTGCACTCACCTCTCGCGTTTCAGATCTCAAGAGTCTATTATCAGAATAATTAAAACCAAATGAAAGTACCTACTGTGACGTCTGCAATATCATGATACATATTTTAAAGTAATTTTTATCCTAGTTACATGTCTCGTGTCTAGAATTTTCTTGGCGTTAAAATTACTCGTGTAGATCATACTTGTAGCTTTCACCTGTACCATGGATTAATTATTATTAATGTACAATTTACTTCTTATAAGACACACATAGACAATTCTAGTGACGCGCAATATCTAGGACAGTATATTTTCTGTTATTTTATTTAAGATGAATTCAACTCACTACAATCCCCCTCAAGGCCAAAAAATATAAGGTTGTTTTACCGCCTTTTAGTTTTAAGTTTCCACTTTTTATTTCTTTTTTATTTCTGGTATGAAATATCAGTCGTGTCGTCGGTAGTAAGAGGAAGCTCGGGTAACGCATTGTTAAGATTTTGAACACGAGGGTATTATGGTGATCACTTAAATATGAGACACTTTAGTATCTATTTATGTATTTTACTTCTAAAGCAATAGCATTAGCATCGTAGTTTAGCCAGTTACTGTAGTGTCAAACCATTGCTATGTTATTAATATTTAGAGTTAGTAAAATCATAATAGGGTTGAAACAGATGTCATATTTTTGTACTTGCAATTAGAGATATCTACACATTGCTTTATCACTAGTTTGCCAAACAACCATGAGTAAATATTATTAATCATATAGCGTTATTGATGTAAGGTTATGTAATGATGGTTTGTAGTCTATGAAACTGAATTTTGATCAATGACAGAGTACAGTGATTTACCCGGGCTTCCAGTATATTATTATTATATGTAAGTAATTAAAATTGAATATATAATATATTTAGTGTAGTAAGTTTTATATTGTGTTCGCTTCGGAAACTAAACCCGCAATATTAACATTGGACCATACAACACAGCTTGTATGAAAAACTTTGTGTGATATTTTGTATGTTGCACTGCACTACAATCGCTAAACTGTTGACTCCGTGATATAAGGTTTTGATATAGATTGTAAAATAGATTCCAAATTTCTTCGTGCAGGGTAAATTAAATCCAAAAATATTAAAACAATTCCGCAACGTCTTATCTAATGTTTTACAGTAGTGCTCAATCTGCCTATTAATTATTTACGTATGTAATTAAAAAATTTGTCGCATTTATGCAGTTTTTGTTTCTGCTTATTGAACCAAATTGTCCTATCACAAAAGTATTGTGCGTTGCACAAAACATAAAATACTAGTGGCTGTAACTTTATTCAAGAATACAGGGTGAAATGTCGTGTTAATAGTTTCGCATAAGATGTGGACTCTCAATGTTTTATTATAAAGAAGAGTTGTAAAAAACGTTTCACCCAGGGAGGATACAAATGATACTCAAAAGTTAATACATAAATTTTATTTACCATCTTCAAAGGTAATTAATGTAAATAGTGGAAATATTTTATAAGTAAAGGAAAGCTAAGCATCTTATAAAAATATCATTTTATATTTCCAAAGTGGACCTAACAGGCGTCGGCAAGTTATTGTGTCTTACATTTTACACACATAATATGCTACATGAAACATCGATTTATAACATTGTGATTTCAACATGTATAGTATAAATAAATAGGTATATAAAATTGATAACTTTCGTGGACCTTTCAAAAGAGTACCCAAGGTTCCAGTTTTTTCTTTGATAGTAGAACAATCTTATTGCCCCCTTTTCAATAGACCAATGCAGACGTCATGAAAAGGGCTCTAGTGTAATCGAAAATATTGAAAATCTGACATAATTAGTGATTTATATTGGAATGCAAACTTGAGACAAAGTAACGTGATTATATGAACATCCTACAAGTCGCGAATGACCAAGGCTACCGATAGTTCAGACCACGCCGCGTAAATACTACGTACAAAATAAATAACAGATGCACGCTAACGAAATACTGAGGTCAGTTCTCCAAATAAGACGTCAATAATTTAAAATAAGTTAATGTATTTTTTATAAAGAAGTTTTGTTATATTGCATCTTAAAATAAATACACCATCTAAGTATAGCAATAAGTACACCAATAATAAAAGACAACATTCAATTATTATCTGTTAAATTCAATAAAATGGGGTTTCAATTGCATACTTTGAGTCGTTGTCAGTATTTTTAAGTATTTGATTGCAAATGCTTTATGTTCATGCCAAAATTTCTTAGGCAACAACTGCAATTACAACATTGATTATGAGAAACCACAAAATTAGATTTTAGAAGGCTTTTTGTTCAACCACTCACACAAACATAAAGGTAATTTTAATACTTAAGGAATTCTTAGTTTTGGGATAGTTCGGAAAACTTAACTAATTTCACGTTTAATTCAATCGAAGAAAACATTTTTCTCTTAAAAAAACTAGTTCAAAGGGTGCAAACAATTTACAAATGGCACATATTACAGCCGAAAGAGTTTTCATTTTAAACTGACACCCTGAAAGCTATTAAATATAACTTACCACTTCAAAAGAACTAAACGCAAAATACATTTATTTCTTACTTATGTAAGCTCGATGAGTTCCCCTTATGTAGATGATTTTTTAAATGGTTTTCTAACTAGTTATAGCGCACGTTTTACAACAAAAGTACGAGCGTATATTTTTAAAGTGATATAGGCTTTGAAGAGAGTCTCACCGAGAGCCTTGTAATATGGAACCAAGTCATAGTATCAAGTATAATCATTGAAGTATGTACTACTAAGCACAGAATCTGGACCGCGTAGAGTCGTTATTGAGATGACCTCAACACGTGAATAGAACAAATATGTTAAGTTAGATATAAAAAAAATAATTTTGATTTCAAAAATGACACACCACGATAACTATTCTGTGGTATTACCTTAGTGATCTTCATAAGTCGCACTCAATTGCGATAACAAGACGCCAGGGAACAACGCAAATGGAGAATTTAAAGGCCTTATGCACTTAAAACACACAACTTAACTTAGGGTTGTGTGTTTTTAAGTGCATAAGGCCGTAAATTACGTCACACGAATTTCATGATTTTTTGACCCCCCCTACCGTGTGATGTGATGACGTGACAGGTGTTTTGCAATTTTAAATCTAGTAATTATTCAATTAAAACAGCAGTTCTAAAATTAGTTTTATTTCCATTTAAATTCGTTTTTAATGAAACTAACATCAAATTATCAAAGGGCGCGTAATACTAGTAGAGCGAGTGGCCGAACAAAACAATTTGAACCTTATAAGTGTAATAGAGTTGCAAATGTTTTTGAGTTTTTCGTTAATAGTTCAAAGTTCGTGTTTTAACACTTAGGTTATAATAGATTTTGTAATGTGACGTCACAAAGTTTAGGACCCCTCCCATCCCCTTGTCACACAATGTCACACTTCGTCGACTCCTCCCTCCCCCTTAACGTGTGACGTAATTTATGGATAGCCCCTTAGCGTAGATACAAATTAGTTTCAATTTAAACCGCATCTTCCAAATTCAATTATATTCGTTCACGGATAAGATCGCGTATAGAAAGTAAGTCGCGTTTTTGGTGTAAGGTTTTGACTTTGAATCGCTTCATCATTCTTCCGACTCCCGACTCAAGCTTAGTACATAACACTTCAATGGTTACAGGGTAAATATGAGTATAACAAGAGTAATGCGGCGTGGTTTGGTTTGTCATCTCAGCAACCGCTTAAGGTAGCGGCTTGTTTTCCGGGATGGTCGGCGAGGTGGCGCCACTGGCGGCGCGGGACGCATCGCGCAGCGCTTCGTCGAAACTCTGCGTCGAGTTAGATCTGGATGCTACTTTACCCTGGAAGTAAAACGGTAAACTTATATTAATGAGCCCACACAAGTTCGCCCCCCACTTGACTATACCTACACGATGAAGGCGAAGGTAAAATAAGATTTAAGACAAATGAACACAAAAGATTTGGGCTGGGTATTTAAGGCCTGTATTACAGAAGGAGACTCAAGTCTTGATCCATACTTAAGTATTGATTGTCCTTTTCTCTCACTATCAAAATGATAAAGACGACTGCTACTTAAGTATTAATCAGACAATGAGTCACGTTCTGTAATATTCCAAAGTCGAACATCGCGAGACTGAAATTTCCGTCTTGTATGCGGCTGAATAAGGTTGCCCCTTTTGGTCGAAAGCTGTTTCTTTCGTGTCACTTTCTGATAGCAAAAGTGTTCGTTGCTATTAAGAGGCTAGTTAAATACTTTCTCCAGGTTCTTCCCATGGGAAGAGTTTAGGAAGGAAGTTAGATGCCGCAGTAATAAATTACTCTGAAAGACGCGGGCAATCTTCGGGCATTTCTATATTACATCAGCTAACAATTACTCGTACTTCTATTATCAGCTTATTATGGGCAATCAATTATACATACTTATTTCACTAGGTAATTATGTAAACGTGGGATGGTGCTATTTCTGGCGTCAGCAAAAGACAACAAAGTTCAATACTAACCCGTCGCGCGCTTGTTTACAAATCCTGCGTGAAATAAAATATTCACATGTTTATTTACATCTCGATCATTGACCTACAATTTTTACATAGGACCGCGGTGTTGTCGCGGCGCTGTCACTATCGTACTCGGCCTGCAGTGCACTGACGTAGTTTTGAACCACTTTGAAATTTTGTCCATAGTTTTGACATCATTTGTTAATACAAACATACTAGAAGACATAATTCAGCACGACCAAAATTTTTCAAATCATAGAACCATTTTAATGAAAACAATAGTAGAGCACTACATTAACAAAAGATTTCATTATATCGCAAAAGAAGACACCGAAAAAATTAAACGCAAAAGTAAAAGTCAGATAATAAATTGAACCTATTCCAAGGCAACTAATAATTTTCTTTTCTATACTATATAAAGAGGAAAGATTTGATTGTTTGTTTGTTTGCATTGAATAGGCTCGGAAACTACTGGACCGATTTGAAAAATTCTTTCAGCATTAGAAAGCTACATTATCCCCGATGGACATAGGCTACATAATTTTCCCGAATTCCCACGGGAACGAAGTCCCGGGCGGAATGCTAGTAATTAATAAAGTTTTGTAAAATGTTTGATGTTTAGTTTATTTAGTACCAACGAAACGTCTACTCTCCATCCATACTCTACCTTAATTTATATTACTTAAAATCACTTTAAATTTATTTATTTTTTAATTTATTTATTGCTCTTTATTCATTCGTGTTTTTAAAATTATTATAACATTGCAGTTATACATTATTTATATTTTATTGTATTCTTTAAATAGACGTTGTTGGTGTGTGTGTGTACATTGTTACCGTCATGTCGGAATAGGGTGCACATAAAACCAGCGCCATGACTTGTGGTAGTCTCAAGTCATGGCTTTAGCTGAGTGCTACCCTTTTGCACGGCACGTCACAACGCAGAAGACTCACTCTTAATTTAATTAACTATTTATAAATATTTGTTCTTTTTTTGTGTAGATATTAAGTTATTTTTTTATTTTATTTGTATTTTGTTTTGTTATTTGTGTTTTTTTTTGCCATTACACTTTCCTTTAATGTCTCTGTGTTGTGATGTCCTTTGTAATAAATAATATTCTATTCTAAATTTTCCAGGCGCCGTCGGAGCGCGCGGTCAATGTGTGTGACGATGTAAGCGTCAGTTCACACCACGACGCGACGTTGCGAGTAGAGTAGTAAAATTCACTCAAAATTGAATTTTATTTACTACATGAAAAGATCAACATTTCATTGTGAGAACGCCGCGGCGCGCCGCGAGGCGCAGAGCTGCGTGATGCGACGTATTCAAATTCTCACATGTAATAAATAAAATCGCGGTCTGAACTTACCCTAATACTCGAATCGAAAGCTCGGACAGTTGAGGTTTCTTTGAGATTGGGTATCTAATTGTTTTATTGTATATCAATGATCTCGATGGAGCGGAAATACTCGGGAGTTGCGCATCTGACTGAGTTTGTTGGTCACATTACTACGATCGACGGATGGCTGATAAATGCCACTACCTGTCACTGTCATCTGTATAGCGCAAGACAGATGTACTGACATTAGACGCTTCGTTTCGGTCGTAGATGTGGATCCAGATGTGATGAATTCGATGAAGTATCCAGTTCACGCGAATCATACTATATTATAAAACGTCCCCCGCCGTGTCTGTCACAACGCAATAAACTCAAAAACTAATAAATGGATTTTCATACGGTTTTCACCAATGCACAGAATGATTCAAGGTTTATTCATTCCGAATTTTACGCGGGAACGAAGTCCCAGGCGGGGAGCTAGTTCAATATAAAAGTATTCTTTCATAGGCGGTGCCGACGCGCTTCTCAATACAGCGGATGTTCGGAGTTGCTGATGTATGAGTTTGCTGGTCACCCCCTCCATAGTGATGAACTGATGGAGTGTCAAATTAAATTAATTTTCTACGTTAAAAAAACTTATGAGCCACCGATTTCAATCCCAACAACAGTTCGCACAAGTAGATATAAGTAGTATTTTTTTCAGACTACAATTACTAAAATTGCCACAAACTAATATTAGACTACAATGCTAATATTGCCTATTAGCAGATAAATGTCACTCATTTATTTAGATGATGTTCTGGTTTGTAGTATTTTTTTGCTTTTGTTGATTTTTTTTTAAAGCGCTGAGTCATTTTCGATAAAACTTATATGGGACCACCTCTGGAGTATACTCTTTCGAACATAAAAAGAATTTTGAAAAGCGATCCATAATAGGGATGTTGACTAATTTTTTTTTTATTGTTTATCTTAAAAAGGAACTGAATCCAAAACACAAAACCGAAATCATTTTTGAAAATTATGGAGAATTAAAAAGTTACAAGCTATTGAATTTCAATAGAGGGGGAAACTGTCAAACAACGAAAAAGAGATGCACTTACAGGCATGTGACGTCACCGCCATTTGTTTGCGTAAGTAAAAACAAAATAGCTAGCTCTCCCCACAAAACGAGGTAGCTAGTCCTTACGATAATATAAATGCCAATAACTTGTTCAGTTATAAACTAATTTTAATGCTGTTTTCGGATATTAATATATTTCTAGCATTCTTTTTTGTTTCACATACAATAATTCATAAAATTATTGTATGTGAAACCTTCAACATCCCTATTAGAAATAGGTGAACATACATTAAAAAAATACATACAGTTGAACATAGAACCTCCTTATTTTTTGAAGTCGGTAATTTATAATGTTTACTTACTTTAACGTTTTCATAAGCGGTACCGACGCGCTCCTCAATGGAGCGGAATGACTCTGAGTTGCGCATCTGGCCGAGTTTGCTGGTCACCCCGGCCGTGATGCCGCCCAGGATCGAGGTCGTCTTCTCAGCTGTCGTCTTTATCACAGATTCGGTTTTTTGGTATCTGATTGTAAAAGAAAGAAATGTTTTTAGTATGTACGATTTATTTTAGTGAATGTCGTTTTTATCACAGATTCGGTTTTTTGGTATCTGATTGTAAAAGAAAGAAATGTTTTTAGTATTTGTACCATTTATTTTAGTGAATTCTGTGTCTTGTATCCAATAGATGTAAATCAGGTTGAAAGACTACCGCGAATGCAATTAAACGATGTGAGTTAGCTGTACATTGCTGCAATTGGTTTACCTCTTCAGTGAAATTACAATGACGAATTTGATGCAGATTATGATCAATCGTGATTTCCTGGAAGCCCCAGTTTCTTTTCAACAGTGACTCGGCATGTCTCTGTTAAGTAGGTAATTTTTTATGTTTTGGAAAATAAGGCAAACTGCCATGACATCTTACAAACAATTAAACACAAAGTATTTGTTAAAATCAGTTTGTACTTTAGACTCGCCGTGGCGTCTCTGGTTTACGCATCTGCGCCCACCCACCCAGTAGGCAGTTTTTGTTAAAATCAGTTTGTACTTTAGACTCGCCGTGGCGTCTCTGGTTTACGCATCTACGCCCACCCACCCAGTAGGCAGTATTTGTTAAAATCAGTTTGTACTTTACACTCGCCGTGGCGTCTCTGGTTTACGCATCTACGCCCAACCACCCAGTAGGCAGTATTTGTTAAAATCAGTTTGTACTTTACACTCGCCGTGGCGTCTCTAGTTTACGCATCTACGCCCACCCACCCAGTAGGCAGTATTTGTTAAAAACAGTTTGTACTTTACACTCGCCGTGGCGTCTCTGGTTTACGCATCTACGCCCACCCACCCAGTAGGCAGTATTTGTTAAAATCAGTTTGTACTTTACACTCGCTGTGGCGTCTCTGGTTTACGCATCGAGTCCATCACCACAGCTGGGCCACAATCGAAATTTTAATGTTTGACTATGCCAAGAATTTCTCAAAATTTGTCGTATACGATTGGCAAAGAAAACGGAATTTCTCGGGGCCGCGTTTTAAAGTTATCGGGGGTTGTTTGGGGCCCAGCTGCAGTGACGTCACTACAGCTGAGCCACACCTGTATCTCGAAGATGGAACCATGTAGCGGAGATCTGACTACGTAGAAAATTTCTCGTGAATTTCTCGAGACAAACGCCAAAATAAGAAAACTATCCGGTCTCGCGTTCAAAAGATATAAGACATTCGTTGGGGCCCAGCTGCAGTGACGCGTCACTACAGCTGAGCCACCTGGATCTCGAAAACGGGATGACGTAGGGGAAATCTGCTTGCGTAGATAATTTCTCGAGAATTTCTCGAGTATAATCATCGAAAAATCTGAGTTTCTCGGTGTCCCGTTCTAGAGGAAAAAGACTTTATTTAATTTTCATAGAAAGGTACAGTCGCGATCAAAAGTGAAATGATGATTTAATTCCAGTAATATGATAATAAATAAATACACTAAAGCAAACAGAGCCGTCTGTCATAGTTTACAACAAGTCTTCTTCCTTTAGTATCGCGTAGGTATAATAAATACAATCAATGGTGAGATCTAAACTATAATAATTTTATTCAATATTGTAAGCCCAAATGTTACTGTTCCCATAAGGGTATTTAATGTCAGTTATGATAGTCATTCCGAGAATAGCATATCCCGGAATGACTGGTTTATCCTGGGTTTGACCAAAAAATTTCTACCTAACTTTTCAGTCAAACGTCGAAAGTAAAATCTGTTTCGGGCTTTGCCTAGTCGATCCTAGAAGCGACTTGCAGACTCGGTCAAACGTCGATCTGTACTGTACTAATAAGTAATATGTTTAATTATGTACAATTCTAAAATGTCATAATGCCTCACCATGTGAGAATAATATTGTCATAATTGTAATTATGACAATATTAAAACAATACACATTAAAATTAAAAAATGACGTTTTATTATACAACTTTTTCATTTTAATTAAGGCAATATTTATAAAATAAACATTGTTTTTTTAAATGACGTTTTATTAAATACAACTAATATAATATAACAAACAAAGTACACAATACATATTTGAAGTTTGACTGGTCAAACCCCGATTTCATGAAATTGAATTTCGATGTTTGCCTGACCAAATTAGTCTCTCCTAGGTTTACGTCTCTCCTAAATTCTTTAGTCTGAGCCGAAAAACATCATTTATTAGTCAGATCTGCAGCTGGAGCATGATCGCGACAAACTCACGCGGCACGCCTCTCGGTGGACGGTGAAACTTCATTTTGAAAGGCTTGCTCGCCCTCTAAAATTATCAATGTTGACATTTTCATTTTTTTTCATTCATGGTTTAATGTAATTTTTGTACTTCACTCATGAAAGTCGTACCTACCATATTTCATAAAGAACTCATTAAAAAGTTTGAAAGTGAATCAAGTGGTCTAACATAAACCACTGAACTTGAACTTGACTAAAAGGACTAGTATCCATGCCATAAAAATAAAAAATTACTCGTACTTTGAAAGACAGTTGTACGCGAGTGTACATTTTACTTCGGGTAGTCTAAGAGCTCGATGTCAAAATATTGTACATATAATAGTGATCGAGTTAATCATTTAAGTAATATGAAAATGATACTAACATCATTGAAATTATTGACTTTTCTCTCACTAAATACTGTAAAACTAGTAACGTTATACTCTGACCAAAGAAAATCACGCCAAATATTAAAAATAGCAG